>JAKSZP010006787.1:0-137684 GCA_022478985.1 Massospora cicadina
ATCTTGGAATCACCCCAGAAGATCTAGGTCTTCTATTGAACCACAGTTTATTATGGGCCCAGGGATAAGCGGTTTGATCATAATAAGGATGTAGAGGACCCGCCCATGAGTTAAGAGGCCGATGAGTGACCCACCAATTAACCCCATATTGGTGGGATCCTTCATTTAGCAAAATATCTGTGGCAGGTACAGGATTATTCCGATCCACATTGTGAGCACTAAAAGTGTCAGATATCTGGCGTAAATGATGGACGATTTTGAGTAACCCTGCATCCTCCTGAAGAGTGTATGCCATAGCATTATGCAATTCGCGGTAGGGCTTGATAGCCGCTGTCAATGCTATGCCCACCTCCTCATTAGATAAGACATTGGCACCCAACAACACATGAGACTCATTAGTGAATTGCTCCGCAAACTGTGGTAAAGACTCATTTTTTTGAAAAGATATTGTTAAAAAGTCTGCCTTGCATTGATCCATTTTCGCTTTTCCCCCAAACAGGCGAATTACAGTCTCCTTCACCTCTTGGTACTCTACAGTACTGTCTTTAAGATAACAAGTAACTTGATCAGCACTTGAAACATTTAACGCAGATAACAATAGTTTAGCTTTTTGTTGATCAGAAGCCCCTTTGATGGCAAACTCAAACCGCTTGAAAAACCCATGTATGTTACCATCACGGTTAAATGAGGGCATTCTATCACTGCAGATTTTATTTTCCTTAATGACCTTATCTAATTCACACTCAGCACAGTCTAGCCACTCTGTTGTGCTGCTCAAAAGGTTGGCAAGTTGGTTGGCATGGTCTCCTACCAAAAGCAGTTGGCGAAAGGCATAGTTGAGCTGCTCAGTAATATTCTTTTCTCCTGGAACAGCACTTTTTGCGCCTGAAGTAAGGTATCCAAAGCAAGCTTTAGTTCCCCATAGTGAGTTATTTCAACCACCGGGGGTAGTACCTCATCAAAGCGAGCTGGTTGCGCCATAAATACCATTGATGAAGTTGTGACTAGTTGATCAATGGGCCCCCTGTAGTGAGCACCACTGTTGACTTTTTGGCAGATATGGTCTATTTCCGCCGAACGAATAGCGCAGGGTTTAACCCACTGAGCAACGGCCAAACAATATGGAGATCGTTGACCTTGATTAAATGTAATAATTTGATACATAAATATAGGAGGCAATCGCCTTACTACACTACTTTTATTTAATATAATATATACAGCAGATCTTCTCTGCTCACGCTCACTCTTCTTTCTCCCAAAAAATCTCCTATCCATGTTCATCTTATCCTGCTTATATTGTAACAATTTTTGTGATATTACTTACACAGCTTAGTAAGTCAATTCGCTGTATCTCATTGGTTTTGTCAAATCTTCATTCGGTAATCTCACAACGCCAAATTTGAGGCGATTTACCAACAATCCTATATTGTCTCATTTCAAAGTGCTTATATTGCCATTACCAGTTTGATTCCAGCAGATTCCATTCATTTCACCGAATTACCTCAGGCTTTATCATCCATTCATATCAAAATCACAACAGTGGTGCTGGGCAGTGTCTTTTCAGAGCATTTTTTGATCTGAGAATTTTATGTTTGTATTATCAAAATAGTGAATAAGTGAAGTGGTCACCTGAGTATATCTGTCAACGGGCTTCTAGGAGGGATAATCATGATTATTTTCTTACAATTATGATATTTAACTCATTTACTAGAGGATACTAGAATAGGCAAATTACTTTACTTTTAGTACTAGTGGAGCCCAATCCAAGGATAAGGAGCATCCACAGTCTTTATTATCAGGTGATAAACTAAGTCTTATAAAAAACTCTAACACAGAACAATAGTGAAAGCCTAAGCGGGCTTTAAATGGGGAGGAGGGGTCAGGGGGTCATTGTCAAGTGGCTATTGCTTCAGATAGCGCACAAGGATGGACAGTATGGGGAATATTGATGAGCAGATTAAGGTTAGTCTCATAAGGGAACGCCGTATGCATAGCTTTCATACTGAGAAAGTTGTTCTGAAAACTTAAATAGTTCTGATACACAAAAATTTATAAGCTTATGGCATTCTGTAAGTAGTGTTTATCAAACAGCGAGGAATTGATGCATTAGCGCATGAGTGACAAGTGGCAAATGAAAATTTATTATATTGAACTAGGCATCAATGGAGTAATTGGATGAGTAATTAGGAGGGAGATTCATCGCTTTATTGGCTCCATGAGCACATGGAGGGATTGGCGGAGGAGGGTGTTGGTAAGGGCAGCCACCACTTTAATAGCTAGATGGTAGAGAGTTTTTTTATTTAAAAAGCTCTTATGAGGGATGATATGGAGCTGTGGAGTTGGGTTGAATGAAGTTTAAAACTCAGGAAAGAAGATGAGAAAAGCTCAACTATAAAGGGGTAGTTCCTCATCCCATGGAAAACTCCTTCAGAAACCCCCAAATCAATACTAGTAAACTTGGTAAAAATGATATATCTGACCAGAATATCAACTAAGATACATCTGAGATGGTCAGTCTTATATTATAAAATAATCTGAAGCCTCTTTTATAGGCTTTGATCAGTCTAATATTTCTTACAATGGAGGATTTTATAAACCCTTTGACCTCTGCAATAATTTAACAGCTGGTCACCATAGTTTTAGAGGATGCACCAGTATAGATAATGATCAAAAAGAGTATGCACAAGAATTAACAAGTGATGTCCCTGAAAGACCCACCTTATATGTTTTGGTTCTACTGCTGATGGCAGATAAATGACCAAAACCCTTTCTGAAAAAAGTATTTACTGTTTGTAAAATGCTGAGAAATGATGATATTACCAAAAAAAGGAAGATAATTAAATTTAAAACTACATCAGTTGAGACAACTAAGATACCTATGCAGCCTCAAAAAACATAAGTATCATAAAGAACAATAGAAGTTTTAGCTAAGCTTTAACAACAGCCAAGAATTTACAAACATGCTAGAGCTTCACATTATATTTAAAGCATAAAAATTTTTAGAGTATCTGGCGATCAGACTCCACCAACCCTGAAACAAAAAGTTGCAAGTATAAAAAGACTTATGAGAGACTTTTTCTTTCCTGTAACAATAACATTAGTTACTACATTTTGATTTGAACAGCTTTTTTGATAATCACACAGGAGAGATGGGCGTATTCAACAAATCCCAATAAAACTTGGTGAAAGCCATAACAGTAAATGGACAAAAAAGTGCGCCAAAGGGGTAAGAAACGCCCTAGAGGAGAACGAGGAAACATGACCACCAAAAAACCACAAACTGAGGCACCGCCTGGGTTTTTGGAGTTCACCATAAAACATAAAGATATATGGAAATCCGATATAACCAACGCCTATCAAAGGTAGAGCTTAGGTTCTGACTCTACCTAGGGGTCAAGTCTATAACTCTGTGGGAGAAAGCGTGCGAGGCACAGGACTCCCTCTTCCCCTATGCAGTGTATATTAACATCAATCTGATCCAACGCAGCTGGGTCAATTTGGGCTTTGAGACTAAAGAAGATGCAGAAACCACCGCAAAAGTTTGCATCAAAGTTTCCCTCCCTGAGGGCAAACAAATTGTGTGCAATGTGCTCACCAGATGGAACAAAGCGAACACTTTGTTCATCCCCTTTGACTTGCTCCCTACCACCCTTCCCCACAAGCAAATTGAGGAGGAGCTCTGAGCTGAACTTACCAACTGCAGAGAAATTAAACAACCTGAATTACAACAGTTTCACCTGATGCTGAACCTGTGCACAGGAAAGGCAATCGCCATGATCCACCCAAACCCCAAGGTGGCTGTGGACCTCACAAGAATCCCTCATACAGCGGAGTTTCACCTCCAAGATGGGAAGACGTCAGAGCCATTCCACGTCACACTGGAACGCGCACCACTTATCTGCAATCACTGCACCACATTGGGGCACAAGGAACATGCATGCCCCATGAAGGAAGGCATCAAGGCCCCAGACTTCTGTGACGACACCATGGATGAAGACAACGTAGAATATGGTAAAATTACTGCCGCCAACTACGCCTTCCAACGGGGAGAGGATGGGAACTACCTCTTAATAGACCCAGTAACACACAAAGCACGCAAAATGCTGCAGAAGGCCCGCAAATGGGAAGCGGCCAAGGCTGCATCACTTGCGGCTTCCACCATCAACACCAGCAAAATTCAGGAGGACTTAGAGAAAATCAGCCGAGCCAAACAATCAGAACAGACTACCCAAGCTGAGGAGGACATGGAGGAAATTATCTGAGCCACTATAATCAGAGCATTATACCCAAAAATAAGATTTTCTCAACAATGCGACTGAATTACCAAATGGTATCAATCAAGAAAACTTAGCAGAACAATTTAGCTCCACTATGGGCGAAAAAGCGGGACCCAATTCTCCAAATTTGCACGCAAAACTACAAAACAAATCAGCACACCGCACCAACCCACCATTAGTCACAAGCAGGAAATTTTGCCACAAATTCTAAAAACCGCAATATCCATGAGAAATTGACACAGAGTATGGGATCAGATGATGCCACAGAATATACTGGCCCAGAAACATGAAGCAGGGCTAGCAAAAAGGGCGTTGAGTGTGGGCCAGGCAGCCCTCCCAACCGCTTCTGAGGCGCTGTGGGCATCTCAGTGACAATAGGATGCTAAACATCGCGGGAGCCAGGGCTCATGCATCCTAAGCCAAAAAGCTGGACTTCCTGCAAAAAACCCCTGTAGATATCTTGGACATTCAAGAAACCCACTGTCTACAGGGGGAAGAGTGATCCTGGCCAGCCAGAGTCTCCCCATCCCTATTGGTATGGATGACACACTGTGGGGGTGTTAATCCAAGATAAAAAAAACTAAAAATCATAAACTCCTCCTCATATCTGCACAGTCACATCCTGATTGCAACAGTAGTAAACCAAGAGGACACAATTTTAATAGCATGCATCTATGCACTGTGCACCGCAGCCAAGAGGAAACAATTCCTTGAAAGCATACCAACACTCGCCCTCCCACCAGGTACCATCCTAATGGGCGACTTCAACTGCTGGGATAACCCCAACACGGACCAATGGCTTAACCCCAGGGGATATCCACCTGGGCACATCAAGTTCTGTGCAATGAAGGCATCCCTAGGCCTACATGATACCCTCCCCCCGGGTCACCACTCCTTCCCAACATGACCCGCCCCAACATAAGCAAGGAAACGATCACCTCAATGAGCAGCATCAACTACATCCTTGCATCAAAAACCCACCGTTCAAACATCTCCAACTTTGCAATGAAAATCAACTTCTCCAACCATCGACTTGTTTCAGTGCAGCTCTTGTTAACCTGAACTCCCACACAGGCATCGACCTGGAGGAAGCTACACCCAGAAAACATAAAATTGCCCAAAATATCTGACTGGGTTGAACACAAGTCCAGGAACCCAGAATTCACAACCATGTTTGTATCAGATCCCATCGAAACCTGGGCAAATTTCAAAACCAAACTCATAAATAAAACTTGTCACATCGCCTCGCTTAAGCACACCACTGACACAGCCACAATAAGGCGCACCTTGGCAGAACTGGACCACCTTGAGCTCAACACCCTGAAGTCCAGATACAGCCCCAACTGGGGGCACAAATGGGCGGAAATATCCGCCCGCCTAAACGACCTCATTTTCAGAACACCAGAACAGAAACAAAGTATCAAGAAAAGGTAAGTTCATAAAAGAAGGCAAAACCTGCTTGACATACTTCTTCCGCTAATTCCACTCCTGCGGCAACTAGCCCACATGCACACAAGTCCACAAAGTTGACGGCACCATGGCAACTGACCCAACGGAGGTCAAGATGGATGTACACCGCTACTACAACAAACTATATCATGACACCCCAATGTACCCCAAAAAAAGTTAAGACTTTATACACACCACCAGAATACAAAACACACCGCTGGACTACAACCTCCTAAACATAGTAACGCAGGAGGAGCTCTAGGGCACAGTCTGTAGTGCACCACGCAGAAAATGCCCAGGGCCTGATGGGATACCACGAATTTTACAAAAAATATTTCAAGCAAATCGCCCCCCTCCTCTTAGCATCAATGAACCAGTTCCTGCTGGAGACACGCCTTCTGCCTGATGGCCAGGACTTTTATGTCATAACCCTGTTCAAAAAGAGTAACAAACTGGACCTGTCCAACTGGCGCTAACTGCACTCTCTAACACTGATACAAAACTACTCACAAAAATTTTAGCAACCAGATTAGGCACAATAGCCTCCAATATCCTGTCACCCAATCAGTTTGGGTTCATTCCAGGGCGTTCAATCTGGACCAATATACACTCCGTCGCCAAAATATGTCAGTTAAAAGCAATTGAAGCCCTGGTATTCCTAGACCAGGAGAAGGCATACGACCACATTAGCTGGCCATACCTGAAGGAATGCCTGAGCGCCTTCAAACTCCCACCCAGATTCATAAGCTGGGCGATGCTCCTTACAGAATCTGCATCCATGGCTGTATGCAGCCCTGGCATTCTAAGTAACAAGATTATACCACAAAGAGGGCTCAAACAAGGGGACCCCCTCAGCCCGCTTCTGTACAACTTAAGCTTTGATCCACTCCTTTGCGTCGCTGACTCATGCCTTATGGCCATAACAGCACAAGGCCAGTAACTAGTCAAGATACTAGCCTTTGCAGATGACTGCGTAACTAGTATAGATAAAAATAATGATGCCGCCAACTGGAACGCACACTAGAGGAATATTCCATTGTGAGCAACGCGTCGCTCAACAAAAGGAAAAATGGAAATAATCCTCTTAGGCAAGTACACTAACAACTGAGCTACAACACAAACCTCACAGCCCCCCACAAAGGAACAACCCTCTCATCTTTCCCTTCGCATCACCTCCTACAACCAACTCTGTCCACCACCTTGGGATATTTCTGGAAACAGAGGGTATGCCAATGAGACAAGTGAAAACAACCTACTACTGCGGATGTACAACTATGTTACCTCCCTTAACGGAAGAAACCCAGGACTAACAGGGCGACTTTTGGTTGCCATCTCACTCATCCTCCTAATGCTGTGGTTCCTCACATGTAATATCCTTCTCACCTAATTTCATGTCCTCAATCCGCGCACTTATCCAGGGATGGTTGTGGCCTGGATCCCAGCCACCTGTACGGGTGGAAACACTCTTTGGACAACGCTCTAGTGGAGGCATGGGCCTAATAGACTTTGAGGTCCATGCCGACCATATACTGTGCATATGGATAAAGGAAGCCCTAGCCCCAGACCTCCTGCAACAACACTGGTCCAGAGCGGCGAGGGCCAACTTTGCACAGGCGCTCAAACTATCCAACCCACACAACCCGTTCATCCTGCTCACATACCTTGCAAACCACCCCAACACAGCGGGCCCTCATGGAACCCCTTCACACTTCAAACGCCTCCTCCAAACCATTTGGCACATGGGGTGGTCCGTCACACTCACAGGCATGAGTCAGGGAAGGGGAAGGCCCAGAGTTCAATTCACACTAAGGAATCAAGAGAGCCACCCCCAGAGGGACACACATGACGTGGCCCCAGTCATTGCAAGAATTGACTACCTAGATGCTTTAGACATCCCTTACAATCTCGCAACATAGAAGACAATATGGAGGCTAACACATCATCCGCTCCTCCAGCCAAGGGTAAGAGCTAACACATGGCGTTGCCTCAGAAAAACCTACAGAACTGCAGATCGCTCTAACTCTATTCATGCAAAGTGCGCAGTGTGTGGAGGGGATGGCAGCCTACACCACCGCCTTGAAGCATTCCCCCCATCTAGAGCCATATGGCGGAAAGTTGCGCGCCTGCTAAGGACCCAAATTAACCAGGAATTATCAATCTCCAGGAGTCTCCTCACGCTCCAACTCAAATCCCCAATACCACCTACTTTTCCGCTCCCTGATAGTTACCATTGAAATGTGGACAATCCACACCATAGCACTGGATGCTTTCAAGGGAACATTACCCACCATCCGTGGGACAATCAGCAGATTCCACCTACACCTACTGGAACACTTCCAAGCCTGTCTATACAGATACATGAGGCTGAAGCAACAACAACTTGTTGAGTCATGGTTCCCAGTCTGGTTTCTGCACACGGACCCCTTCATCCACACCTGCTCCATAATAGGAGAAAATTCCTCAGAGTAGCGCACACAACCCCCTATACCTGGCGGTACAGGCTACCAACAAGGGTAGCTCATCTACTCTGGGGTGCCTAATTTAGTTACACTTCGCCTCCCCTATCCCAATATGTATTTTGGTATTGCCCGTCCCCTGGTTGGCTTACCTCAGTTAAATAAGATAAAAAGATTTATGATAAGAAATTGATTTGTTAGGTATCAAACTTTGCTTTATGCATCCTGAATCCTTTAAGCATTATTAACTTTTCATAAACTTACAATAAAATAACTTACACGGAATCTGTTTTTATTGGTGTAATTATTTGGTGGTGATAATTCCAGTTATAAGTGTTTTTTGTTGAAAAAAACACATATCCTTAATGTTGACATCAGAGGGTGAAAGGAGTTCTTGTGAGCTTAGGAACAGCCCAATATTCATATTGCCAAGGCATCAGCACAGTTAAACACGCTTGTAACAATGATATATTCCCACCTACTCTTGAACTTAACCCTCCAATATCTTGGTGATGCACCCTGTGATTAATCAATAGCTTATCACAAGTAGCTCAGACTTTTCATCAGAACCCACCAAGCAAGAAGGACACTCCTGAGATAAACTAGTACTGACTACAGGGGGCATTTTCTTGAAAATGTGGAGTATTCTTTATTATACCATGGAAGTGTACTTGGAGAGGAGCTTCCATATGATATTAATTTGGATAGTATGTAAAAGATGTATAATACTATTGAAGCAGCAATCAGATCTTTTTACATTTGAGCTAAGAAGAGTAAGATCACCACCAGTGCAATAAAGGACTATAGAGTTGAACATGACTCAAGTGATAAAAGAAATTGGATTTACTAGTGAATGAGAGTAATAAAACTATACAAAAACAAATTTAATTTTTTACAAGTTGTAAAGCCACAATAACATTCTAATTTGCTTGAATAAGGATGTGGTCACAATGCAATTGAGACATCACAACCCCTTATACCATTACCTTCTTTGGGAGAATGCACTACCAGTAGCAACACACCAGTGATAGTTTTAAGCCTTCCAGAGAATTTTTATCACAAGAGGACCCCAATTTCTACCCATATTTTAAGACTAAGTTCACTCCTGACAAGGGAAATATAAGCCAAATTTCTTAAACTATATGAAAAAGGCGTTTATAGAGCTAGCAATAAACAGAAAGTTCGCCATTATTGATATGTATGAGCAGAGAAGCACAGGAGGTGCTTGAATCTAAACTTCAACCCCATAACACTTAGGTCAAAGTCAAAGAGATTTCTTATTGCCAAGTATGGAAGCGCACAAGATGTTTAAATATGAAGCAAGATTTTTTACCACAAATAGGGAAGTTTAAGTCAACTGTGGACTACGCAAACTGGTATTACTCAAGGCCCAACAGCTTTGAAAAACTGGAGCTCTGAATCTAATTACCACAAAAACTGTCTTTATTAGTTCGCTCAAATCACACCTGAAACTCCTGACACACATGACTTTGGCTGTGAAACCCGACAAATTTCTAAATGCCATTAAAAACCTTATATGAAGTCAAAGCTACTTATAAGATGGACTTAAGACATACAAAAATATAAGAAATGACGCAATGATGTTAAGCCTGCTTATGTTTCTTAGGGCCAAAAAGGATAAGCCTCAGGAGAAGGTTTACTGAACAGTTGAACAAAGTACTTAAATTTTTAATTTAAATGTAACAATTTTCATCAAGAAGGGCACTTCTAAAGAATTTGTACTAAATTAAAGGAAAATAAGAAAGAAGATTTTGAGGGGAGGTTGTGGGATTAGTCAATTAGATGTACACCACACTAATAGGATCGATGAAGATGAACCTGAATTACAAGTTAATTCAAGATATTTCATCACAGCCCCAATAAAATAGGATCTACTCGCCTGCCTTAAAGCTGATCAGAAAATTTTTGAGCCTCCAGAGTAGTCATACTTGGATCAAGGTAACCAGTACCACTCTGTTCAATGACAGTATAATGTATGGAAGTAATATTATGGAAACCACACTCAAAAAGGTTGCAATTAAAGACTTTGATTCATGTGAAGTTTTCAAGGGGCTTGACTTCATAAAAATCTTGGAGAATACTTTTAAAAAAGTCTGTGTTTCCCTACTGAGGGCATTACTATTAGCAAGAAAAAGAAAAATGAAAGTTACCATAAATAAACTCAAAGTATTAGCAGTGATGGGTACCAGCGCTACAGTCAACATTATGTTTTACAAACTCATACAGATCAAACTTGCATCAGAAATTGATTATAAGGACAGGTTCAGAACTGCTGGTTCTGAGTTGATTAAAGCACTAGGGGGCTTACTCTGTATTAACCTTGTGATTTTAAATGCATTGCCTTGTCTGTGTAAGTCCCGGGGAACGTCCCCTGTGCATGGATCAGGCAATCTTCCCATTTCTTGAGTAAAGGGGGCCAAAGAGGGCGGTTATACCCCTTGTTACCCAGGGTGACATCGCCCACGTGGTAGACAAGCGCTGGGTAACAGCTTTTCCTCTTCAGATTCCTCCCCCAGTGCCCACACTCACCTTGGCCAAACTTGTCTGCTAGATCAGGAAATCTGCGCTGAGATCACTAAATCGAAGTTGATTGGTCCAAAACCAGTGGAAATCAAGCTTGACAATTGGAAACCACATGATCAAAAATGGATAAAGATTTAATTATTGGCCAGAATTGCCAACAGTTTTGACTCAGCCAGCAGTGCGATCATCAAAGCTAACCCCCTCTCAAAATCATTGGGGATGATCCCTGACATGCAGATAGTATCATTGGAAACCATTGATGATAGTTCGAAGCCCCATCTGGCAAATAGGGAGTTGCAGCTGATGAAACTCTTCTGAATGAATGAACTTCCTGCGACCAGGCACAGGCGGGTTGGGCATCTCAAACACATTTCCAACCAATTGGGACTGCCCTTATGTGAGGTGGCCCTGGGATGTTCCCGTTGCTCATCAGGTTAGATGCCATCGCGCCAACTGTTGGAAATACAGTTGAGCCTCAGTTCAGGCATTTGAGGTCAAACTGACAGCGACTTGGCCTGCCACCAAATCCTTTGGTGTCAGTTCCCATTGAATTTATCTGCCCCCTTGCTCAAAAAATTCTCCAGTTAGGTTGAACTTGAGTGACCCAATCCCTGCTTGTTCCCGCATCAATCAAACAATATTTAATCAGTCGCATCATACTGAGAAATTTGTTGGTTAATTTTCTTCGTTTCCCTTTTTGAATAAATTTCTGCCACAAAAACTATCATATTTTTATTTTATTGCTTCTCTTCTAGCCTTAGTCCCAATGACATTTCTCTGGTGGCTTGTCTGTCCTTATCCCAGATGGGCTTTACCAGTTTTGATGATTACTATGACCCACACCATCATCAATTGGATTCAGCGAGACAGACACTTCTGGCAATGCAACCCCCTTATTTTGACTATCCGCCATCAATATACTGGGATCTTGTGGCCTTACATCCACCATTTCCAAGCAAGGATCCGCCCACTTGTCTCCTCAGTTGTATTGTACCCACCTACCAGTAGCCCTGTAAAACTATTAAGTGGTACAATCCCCTACAGCAAGACCCCCAGAGTCTGGGTTTTTCTCCATTTGGTTCATTTTCGGGTTGCTACATACAATTGCCCTACATCAACGATTTATCATTTCCCACTTCACGGCTCCATACAACGTCATATGTGCAGCGATGCCTCTAGCATTCTGGCTTATTTTTGGGTGCTCATGCATCCCAACTGGCAGGCTGATCTAAACTTCTTCTGCCATTTTCATGACATAATTGCCCAACCATTGTTTCCTGCCACTTCCACCCTGCTCTTTGAGGTGGGAGCCACAGTGGTTACCCTTTACAAATGAACATGCAATCAGTAGTCTGCTTTTTGTTGTTCTTTTGGTCACTTGCCAATTTTGTGGGTAGTATCCTCTATACCTTGGAGAAACTTATCCAGGCCGGCAGAGCCTTGTGGATTACTACCTCTCCCCCACCTAATATCTAAGAAAGAAATTCATGTGTTCCTCCCCAGGATATTGTGAACCAGGTTCTCAACGCCCTCGCTGAGGTGCAAATGCGTTCTACAATTGCACTTAACAATGCCGCTGCATTATCACATGCTAGCAAGGGGTCACTTTGTTTAATGCGGTAGAAGGGGATGCCCATTAGTGGGTATGAAGCCTTCTGATATTTTCTTCACAAGAGGGGGATCCCACCTCACAGATAGCTATCATATCAGCTGCTTTGAAACCCCCTGTGTTGCGCTCGGACCACTTATTCCAATTTCTTTCTACTATGGCCAAAGCCCCCAGCTTGGCTTCTTTGATCTCTACCTTCTGCAAACAGGCTCCCGCACTGGATCTCTCTAATGATATGCTTCAGGCAATCTTTAGATCATAGTTTGATTCAGTTTCTACCCAAAACAAGGTTTGGTCTACCTTGAAAGAAATGGTGGATCAAATATGTAACACTGCGACCACTATTAATGCCTCCCCTCACCATACTTCCCGCTATTAAGGGGAAAATTTTATGATAGGACTATCCAATGACGAAGCAGATGCAGTTACCATTGAACCAGTATTAGTCTCATCCTCAGAGCCCGTCACTACCCCTGCGTCAGAGCTGGGTTATCCTGGTTTACCTATTAATGAATCAGTAAAAGCCCAGATGGAGGAAGCTAGTTCCCAAGCCCTTGTTCTTCCCAACTTTTCTCCAGAAAAGGCCCCTGACCTTCCCCCCAATTTGCCTGCCATTTCTTCAGTTGCAACAGAAATAACCAAATCTACCAATAAACAAAACTTCGCTTATTTCTTATTACCTAAGAAGATTAGTATTGGATCTCACCATGTCTCCTTTGAGGCTTTAATGGATACCAGAGCCGCGGGTAAATTTATAAGCGTTGAGTTAGCCCAACAATTGGAACTGGACATGGACGTTGGTCTTTCAGTGATGGTGGCTTCCTCAGCCTCCCAGACATTGTATATAATCCGTCGGCCAGTACCTTTCTCAATACATCAGTTTAGCTTTTGCAATCAGTTTTCTGCAATTTCAAACATAGTATTCCCGGTAATCTTCGGGGTTGGAAGGTGGCGCTGACATGTTAGAATCCACCTGGAGTCAAACATGTTGTTATTCATTAATGATCAACTGGAGGGTGAATTTCCTTTAGTTGACACCCTTAAGGAAACTCAAGGTCGCAGCTCTATTAATTCCCTCGTTTCCCCTGTGGGCCTTCCGTTTGATTTTCCCAAAGAGTTAATGCGCTATCAAAGTATCTTCAATTCCAAAAAGGAGGATTGTCTGCCTCCTCACACTAAATTTGACCTGGAATTTAGGACGACGGTGCAGTTGGTGAATATCAACTGTCCATTGTATCCACACACGGCAGAGGAGGAGGGTGTGCTTAACACTTGGTTTGATGATATGCTTAAATAGGTTGGTTGTTTAAAGAGACATTGTCAGTCGCGTCTACCATAATCTTCGCCAAAAAAGCTGATGGTTCCCTCTGTCCCTGTGTGGATTACAGACAATCAAACAAAGTTACAGTTTACAATCCCTACCCTCTTCCCCTGGAGCAGACTATCAGTCAAGCAATTGCTAAATCTCGTGTGTTCTCTAAGCTGGATCTTGTCAATGCCTTCAACCAGATTTGGGTGATGGAAGAACAAGAATGGCTACCCGTGATCTGAACAAAGTGAGGCATTTTTCAATTCCGCGTAATGCCCTTTGGGTTGAATAATGCCCCTGCTACATTTCAACGCAAGATTGACAGTGTACTGGGCGACTTCCAGTTCACTTGAGCAGTCGCATATATTGACTCCATCTTGGACACTCCTCAACTCCCGAACAACATGCTAAAGACTTGAAAGCGGTCATGGCGGCTTTGCACAAGGCGGGCTTGTTCATCAAGCCTACCAATTGCGAGTTCTATAAGGAGGAACATAACTTTCTCAGGAACCTAGTCCTTAAGGATGACTAAATGATTCCTCCCAATAAGTTGGATGCTATTCATGAATGGCATACTCTGACAACCCAGCTACAATTACAGAGTTTCTTGGGCTCCATTATTTTCCTAAAGAAATATTCCCCAGCCCTTTCCCAGTTAGCTGCCCCACTCCACCCCCTCACGGGCAAGAATGTGCCTTTTTGTTGGATAACCAAGTGCCAGCAGGTGTTCAAGTCTATCAAAGAGGTGTTTTTATCTCCCCCTATCTTGAAACATGTGGATCCTTGCCAAGCCGTATATCGTTCATGTGATGCCTCATTAGTGGCAGTGGGGGCATTTCTTCTTCAGGAGCACAATGGCTTGGATCATCCAGTTGCCTACTTAATCCAAAACTTTCTTCTATGGAGCAATACTGGACCATCTACAATAAGGAGTTGGCAGCTGTAGCATGGGCGTTGACTCATTGCAGGTATCTGTTACAGGGTGCCCAGCATGAGTTAACTGTTCGTATGGATCACCAAGCTCTTTTTACTTCCGTAAACCCCAGAAATTGGCGCACCAGCAAGCTTGCACTTATTGGGACTTATGCAGTTTCAATTTCAAATATGAATTTTTAAAAGGCGCGCTTAATGCACTTCCCAATTTTCTTAGCCGCAACCTGGCCCACTGTCCCTCAGACCCAGATGAAGTGTACCTCATTACCATGATCCCCGCCACTCAAATATTGTCAATTGTTCCCCCCATTGTCTCCTCAGTCACCCTTGCTCCTGACGCCCCTCTAGTTGCATTGGTCTTAGCAGCCCAAATGATCTTTCCAAAGGGAGTGGAGTTATACAAGCAACTGTCTCTCCAAAATCAAATAACACTCCCTATGTTCCTTGGTGGAGGGCCTCATTTATTTTAGGTCGCGAATTTGGGTTCCCCCTCTCTTCAGAGCTGAGGTATTTTTCACACATCATGACCCTCCCACAATTGGCCATCCGGGCAATAATAAATGCATCAATTTGATCAATTGGACTTACAAATGGGCGGGTTTAACTAAGGAAGTTCTGGCCTGGATAGCTGATTGCGTTATTTATGCTCAGGCTAAGTTGGATCGCTCCTGAAGGAATGGCCTCTCTACACCCCATGCAACAGGCAGAGGTCCATGGACATTGATGTCCATGGATTTTATTGTCAAACTTCCCAGTTCTAACAGGTTCACAGCGGTAATGGTGGTGGTTGATCATTTTACCAAGTTTTCCCTTTTTTTCCCTGTGCTTCCATGATTACATTGGAAGTAACTGCTCGTATTAATGTGCGTCATGTGTTTTCAATGTTTGGTCTCCCACAGGAGATCATCAGCGACCATGGTTCACAGTTAACAGCATGGCTCTGGAGTGAACTTCTATTCATTTTAAAAATTTCCCCCTGTCACTCCACGACGTATCATCCCCAGTCTGATGGACAAACTGAGCGAGTTAACCAAGTCTTAAAACAGTACCTGCGTTGCTATGCTGCAGCTGCACAGGACACCTGGGCTAATGACCTTCCCCTCACTCAATTCGCCTACAACACTGGGATTCACGCTTCCACGGGGTTTTATCCTTATGAAGCGACGCTTGGATATAATCCCTTCTTTTTGGTCAGAACCTGCTTGCGTCCTGAGGTCCAAGCTTCCGCAGATCATGCTAAACATATTAGGTCTACTTAATCCTTAGTGCGGGAGCACCTCACTAAAGCTATTGATGACTACAAGTGGTTCACTTTTTATAAGAGACTCCCTGGTCATGACATAATGGTGAGCTCCTATGTTATGCTCAGTATGTGACATTTGAAATGCAGGTACCCTCCCAAAAGTTTGCAAGTAAGAGTTTGGGCCCCCACTTGGTGGAGGAAGGCTTGGGCAATGGTGCGTTCTGGTTGAAACTACCATCCCATTGGAAACAGCACCCCGTCTTCCACGTTTATCAGTTGTCACCATTTAAGGATACTGTTCCTGCAGATCCTGAGACAATTGTAATTAAAATGTGGAAGAGGCAAAAGTGGAAAATATCCTAGCATCCCGCAAGTCCCAAAGGTCCATTCAGTACCTCATGGCCTGGAAAGGTTATCCAGCCTACAAGAACAGTTGGGTTAAGGCCTGCGATTGCGCTAAAAACTTGGAACTTGTTGAGGCATTTAATGAGTCCCACCTCAACGCTCCCCCCCCCCCCCCCCAAAAAAAGTCATGACCTAATATCAATCAAATTGCCCAAAGCGCAAAAAAATGTGGCACGTATGCAGTTTCCCAGCGGCGGCGCCCTTCCTATGGAAAAAGGAAAGGGCGATGTAAGTCCTGGGATATGTCTTCTGTTTGTGGATCAGGCGATCTTCCCATTTCCAAGTACAAAGGGGCTGAAGAGGGCGGGTGTACCCCTCATTACCCAAAGTGACCTCGCCCACATGGTAGACAAGCGCTGGGTAACAGCTCTCCCTCTTCAGATTCCTCCCCCAGTGCCCACACTCACCTCAGCTGAGCTTGTCCGCCAGATCAGGGAAATCTGCGCTGAGATCACTGAATCGAAGTTGATTGGTCCAAAACCAATGAAAATCAAGCCTGACGATCAGAAACCACATAATCAAAAAGGGATAAATATTGAATTATTGGCCGAAATTGCTAACAGTTTTGAATCAGCCAGCAGTGCGATCATCAAAGCTAACCCCCTCCCAAAATTGTTGGGGATGATCCCCAATGTGCAGATAGTATCATCAGAAACCATTGATAACAGTTCGAAGCCCCCATCTGGCAAATAGGGAGTTGCAGCTGATGAAACTCTTCTGAATGAATGAACTTCCCTGCGACCAGGCACAGGCGGGTTGGGCATCTCAAACACATTTCCAACCAATTGGGACTGCCCTTATGTGAGGTGGCCCTGGGATGTTCCCGTTGCTCATCAGGTTAGATGCCATCGCGCCAACTGTTGGAAATACAGTTGAGCCTCAGTTCAGGCATTTGAGGTCAAACTGACAGCGACTTGGCCTGCCACCAAATCCTTTGGTGTCAGTTCCCATTGAATTTATCTGCCCCCTTGCTCAAAAAATTCTCCAGTTAGGTTGAACTTGAGTGACCCAATCCCTGCTTGTTCCCGCATCAATCAAACACTATTTAATCAGTCGCATCATACTGAGAAATTTGTTGGTTAATTTTCTTCGTTTCCCTTTTTGAATAAATTTCTGCCACAAAAACTATCATATTTTTATTTTATTGCTTCTCTTCTAGCCTTAGTCCCAATGACATTTCTCTGGTGGCTTGTCTGTCCTTATCCCAGATGGGCTTTACCAGTTTTGATGATTACTATGACCCACACCATCATCAATTGGATTCAGCGAGACAGACACTTCTGGCAATGCAACCCCCTTATTTTGACTATCCGCCATCAATATACTGGGATCTTGTGGCCTTACATCCACCATTTCCAAGCAAGGATCCGCCCACTTGTCTCCTCAGTTGTATTGTACCCACCTACCAGTAGCCCTGTAGAAACTATTAAGTGGTACAATACCCTACAGCAAGACCCCCAGAGTCTGGGTTTTTCTCCATTTGGTTCATTTTTTAGGTTGCTATTTACAATTGCCCTACACCAATGATTTATTAATCCAAATTCACGGCTCCATACAACGTCATATGTGAAGCAATGCCTCTGACATTCTGGCTTGCTTTTTGGGTACTCACGCATCTCAACTGGCAGGCCGGTCTAAACTTCTTCTGCCTTTTTAATGACAGTCTGCTCCTAGTGTAGTACTTGATAACTACAATAACCCTCAAAAAATGCAGTCCCTAGTTTAGTTTATAGAATTAGTGACTTTGACCAGAGTTTGTTCAGTCTATCTAACTACCAGATGTTACTTGTGATTCAAGACAAGGAGAAGATGAAGCAGAAGCTGTGATTATTCCTAGTCAAACAAAGCATTCTAATTTATATAATAAGACATACCTTGAAGCTGAAGGGGACAAAGCAGAAACCATTAACAGTAGAAGCAGAGTATGATCTGCTTTGTACGCTTCAAAGAGATTCCAGATGCCTGGATAATAGAAGTTTGTTCTGTTCAAACATCAGTATCAATAGGAGATTATAAGATGCTTAAGATCTATTGCATTAAAGGATCTAAAGCCCAGGAACATATAGTGTTGACCGGATTTTACAATTATACATACCAAGGAGAAGTCAAAGTCCATTTAAGGACCATTGTCAACCACCTTGTTAAACCAAATAAAGTAAATATATTGCTAAAGTGAAGATGCACCATTGCGCTGAATTAAGTCAGTAAACGCCATGGCTGTCATTGAGGCAATTGGGCTGCAAGAGCCTACAACAGGAAGAGCATGAACTCAATAAACTCTTGGAGTAAATTTCATATTATTTACAGCGGAACCAACGATTATGGTCTTTGCAAGGGATGAGTTCATGATATTGACATTGTAAGTGTGATACCATTCCATTAAAGTCTTAAAGCCATCTCAAGAGTAAAGGAGTCATTTTAAAGGAATTTACCACCTTATGTATGCAGCCTGGTACGCCCCTTCCATTGCCCTTATACGCTGCCACTTGTGCTAGTGCAAAAGAAGTATTTGACCTACCAGATAATC
Source organism: Massospora cicadina (assembly GCA_022478985.1). NCBI lineage: Eukaryota > Fungi > Entomophthoromycota > Entomophthoromycetes > Entomophthorales > Entomophthoraceae > Massospora > Massospora cicadina. The sequence goes on from JAKSZP010006787.1 coordinate 18,753, forward strand.
ATGAATTATATAAGACTTAATGACATGATCAATAATGGTCATACCAATTACCATGCATCAATGATGACTTATAATGACTTGAAATATCCTACTTCTCAGTGTTGGACCTGGAATTGGATACCGGAAGATAAGCTGTCACTATACGTCCAGGTGAAGTGTGGGCTGATTAACAGCCAAGGACTGTATAAACTAAACATATGCATCGTTTGTACAATGAATTGGCTATGTTCCAGAAAGTAGTGGGTTAGATTTTAGGAGATCTGAAGACGTTGATTTTTCTATTTAATTAAATAATATCAAAGTGTACAGCAAAACATTTAAGGTCCACCTGGAACACATAAAGGAGGCTTTCATGCGTATGAGAGAGAGAACAACCTCAAGCAGAGAAAAAGTAAGTGATCATTTTATATAGTCCATATAAAATTTCTCAGTAATGAAGCGAACCAAAGCTACATCAAGCTCCATCAAGGGAAGGTTGAAGCTATTACCCGTATATCTTCCCTAAGTTCATGGGATATGTACAGGTGATATTGGGCATGGTAGAGTATGACTGCCAATTCATGCCAAACTTTGCTGACATTGATGAGCCACTTGCAAGCCTTCTCAACAAAGAAGTACTGTTCATTTAGGAAAAAGAGCAAAAATTCCTATAACCAGCTCAAGCAGAGGCTAATGAAAGCCCCAGTCCTGATATAACCAGATATTTCAAGGACCTTTACATATAAACTAACGCTAGCAACTTGGATATGGGCGTCATCTTAGCCCAATTGGACGAAGAAGTAGTATGTAGCCTATATTTATATACTTTAAAACATATAATAGAGCAGAGCACAATTACATAAAACGGAGCATGAGCGCCTCAAATTATCAGAACTGTATTGCACTTCCAACCTTTTTTAAAGTTTACACTTATAGATACTAACAGACCATGTCACACTAAAATGATTGAGGAACACAAAAGATCTAAATGGATGAAATGGAAGCTGGGCTATTTAGATACAAGCTTAGGACTTTATAATTTTCAGCAGGTAGGGGAGAAGCACCTTAATGATGATTCTTTAAATATTTGCCCGTTTTCCACTTTCAAGCCCATGAGAGAAATAGGATGTATAGACTAATAGGAGATTTTAAGAGGTATGTAAAGAAGAACAAGATGCATAAAGAAGATACTGAAGAACTGTTAATAGTGACAAGATCTTGAGCTGGACGGATGCGATTTTTTATAGGAGAAATGGTTACCATAAATAAGTCCTAGCACTCTCTTTCCGCTTGGCATAACTTTCTGAGCAATTTATATGTTAAAAAGTATAACTTAATAGACCTCCATAGTTTTGCTCTGATGTCATTGGATTCCCCACCAGCTGCCCTAATGTGGGGCAGCGACGAAACCCCCTGCCATTTTTCATCCGACAGTAAAACGCGCTTGGACTGGATCGCCCAGTCATACCAAACCCCTGGGACAATTCGTTCCTCCTAAGGATCTCAACGCCCACCTTGCTCAAACCCAAGTAGTGCCCTGTTGCCCCCTGGTGCTCCCCCAGAGCAACATGCGTTTTAGCCTTAGGGTCTAATATGGGAAACTTTTCCCATACAACGACCAAGCCAACATCAAAATGGCTAAGGCAGTGATGCATCCCACCTGTTTTATTGACTTCCGCCCCTATAAAGGGGTATTTAAATCTTGGCTTCACCTGTGAAGCCAATGCTGCCACTGTGGCAACGGTGCCCCTGGTCTTCCAGGATACTCCTCTCCCAACAACTTGGACCTGGCTCCCAGTGGACACCACTTTAGTGGTTCAGTTTGCTGGTTTTCCAACCCACCTTTCCCCTGAGGTGCTCCACCAGGAGCTGATGGAAGGTTTGGCAGCCTATGGCTCCAACCCCATCTTGCAACCTGTGGTCTCAAATGGGGCCACACGCCTCGCTGGGTCTCAGGAATATGCCACAATCAGCCCTGAAACAAATAAAATTGCCATTGATTCCCCCTTGTGCTGCTATCCCCTCTGCCCCTGAACATCTATTCTGGGCCTGCATCGAGGGCGGATGGACGATTTGTCCATCCTGTTTTGAGTTGGATCACTTGAAATGCAAGCGCCCATCCCTAGCTGCTTCCAACGGCGCTGATTTTTCGTCTGACGGCCACCAATCCACCGCCCACCTTGCGCCAGTTCCAGCATGGGGTACAATCCTACCTCCCCTCCCCAAAGCCTGTTGCTGTAGCTGCAGCCACCAATCAGCCTCCACCTCGCCCCAGTGCCACACACGATTCCTCCAATCAAGCGCAGTATTGGACCCCAGTTATATCCCATGCAGCCTCCAATGAATCAACTAATCCTCAACCATACGCAGATTCCATGATTCAATTCAACCAGAACCCATAGGAGTTTTTGGATGAAATCGATGAATCAGGTAATGTCATTGAAGAACCATCAAAGCAAATGACCAGTTCTGTAATGCAAAATGAGACGCAGAATTCCCCCTTTACTATATGCCCCACAGCCAAATGCTAAACCATTCTACGGCGACCAACAGAATGCAGTAGAAGCAGCCGCCACACAAGATTGCCATCCCCTCCACAAAGCCGCTGCCAAATCAGTGGCGGTGCTCACAGGAGGAATTCCACCTCCTGTCATCCCCATAAATCTTACTCCAAAAGTAAGATCAATGTGAAACAATTACACAAAAATTTCATTGATGCTATCCAGAACATGGTAACTGTAGCACGGAATCCAAAAGCTAAGATTACCAGAACCAATATTGCCACATTCATTAAACTACCAGATTCCCGCATTAAAGCCAAAAAAGCTTTAGCTGAATATATCACTGCCATTTTTATAATTGGCAATTTCTCAGAAGTACCAATCATCAAAGAAAATGAACCACATGCCACTGATGCCCTGATGCCCTTGCTATCTACCCTGACATGTACCCTAATCTGGGATGAGGAAGCTGCTGCTGAAGATGAACCCCCCAATCCCCCTCCCCTTCCGCCATGGAGGGATATGCGGTCTCCACTGCCCACCTGGTTGGTTGTTTTGTTTGGTGTGTTTTAATAAGTCCATTCATTTTGGGCGTTTTGTTTATATTAATTAGTTACATTAGTTATTAACTTTTAGTTTTAGTTTAGTAAAATCCGTCCCCTGGTTGGCTTACCTCAGTTAAATAAAACATATATAAAGATAAGCATAAAATGACGAAAATAATGGAAGGACTTCAACAAGTAGGCCACAGAAGGCTACAGAAGACATACTAGCATCTTAAGGAAAGATTATACTTAAGAAGTACTGGACAATATTATTTAAGATCTGGAGCTCTGTTAAATGCTCCCAAAACATTAAACTTTTAAAGAGATTCAAGCACCAGACTATTCTTTCAAGCGCGCCCTTTCACAAATTCTCCATTAATTTTGTGGGACCATTAGTATTAAGCAGTGTAATTTTTTTAATTGTCCAGTAGATCACTACACCAAGTGGGTAGAAGCAATTTCTTTTTTAGCACTAATGTGCCCAACCCAAAAGGGGGAGCTGCCATGCATCTTAATTGCAAATGGTTCAAACAAAGGGATTATTGTAAATAAAAATCCTAATATGGCACCTCAGCTAATAGCCTAGGAAGCCATATCAGAAGGTGAGGAAGCTTTGGGGAAACTTTTTTTCTGGCGCCTGCTTTAGCTCGCAGACCATAGTGGACAACATAGGGGTAGGAGCATCAGCAACATATGTCATAAGGAGATATAATTGAGGGTTTTCTTCATTTATGAGGTCATAGGTGTCCATCGCCTCAATGTATTGAGCAAGATGATGCTCAGCGAAAGTGATGAGAGAGGGCACACAAGTAAATGACTTGATGCGCAAGCAGGTTTTGGGATAATTGGGGTCAAAAGTAGTTTTTGCTGCATTGATGCAAGCGTGGCTTACACCAAAAGCAAACTCCTTAATTTCATACTTCGCATCTTCCTCAAGATCATAGAGAAAATTGGGGATATGAATACCCTCAACAAGGGGCTCCATCATCCCATGAAGTTGCTGGTGAAGTAAGGTGTTGGCAGGGGCAGATGCAGCCTCAACTGCCATTTTAATATCACACTTATAAAAATGGAAACCATTTTAAGGGAGAAAATGGCATAGATGTGAATTGGGAGGGTCAACAAAGAATTTCTACAAAGCAAAATCCGGTTCCACATGGTACGGCCATTCCTCCTCATCAGTCCATTCAAGAGCTTTGAATGGATTGGATTAGGCCAGCATGGGGCCAGCCACAGGAGTTGGGGCAGTGCAGGAGCTGATTGGCCACATGCTGTCAACCACAGCTTCTCAGCTGAAACTGGTTCAGCCATTGAATCAGGGTTCTGTAATCCAGTTGAATTATTATTAGAATTTTTAAAATTTTGTTTCTGATTGGCCGCCGCTTTTATAGCAGCACCAAATTGCCCTGAGGTTGGGGCAGTAGAATCAAGCCCACAGAAAAATTGAGGAGAACTGGCTATTGTACCAACACCCAATGGATGAGCGGTGGAAGAAGAGGAATTGGAATGGGTAGAAGCAATTTTAGTTAAGGCGTTTAATGCAAGGGTTATTGCATTATCCTTTATATAAGGGCATTAATCAGCATAGAACACTCAGATAATATTTTCTTATAGTGGCCATAAAATAATCTTGAAATGTTTTGAAACATTTTCTGGACTTAGTGGAATTCAAGCAGCGGTTTATCACGTCATACACACCCACTACCATTGGAAGCATAGAAAGAGAGAACAGAACTCTTGAGTTCAATACTAAGGAAGAACAAAATCAACCTTGGATTAAAATTTGACATCTTTTTTCCATCATCCCTGTTTGCTTACCAGTTGAGTTTTCACATGACTATTGGAATGTCACTGCCAGGCAAACAGCAAGTTATTTTAGACCAGCCTGCCAGTTTAAGTGCTGAAGTACCCAAATGACAAACCTGAATGCCAGTGGAATTTGCTGCTGGTATGACGGTTATAAAACCAGAAAGTAATTCGCCATTGTGTGCCCGTGAGCCATAATCATGTATAGGCACCTAACAAAGTACCAGGTGAACATGGCCATGAACCCCGTGGGTTGTTGACGTACAAGTGGAAAGGGCGGTTTAGTTGTAAGCATAAAACTGGAATTGGGTAAAGGGTTTAATTTAGAAAGATAAATAAAGAAAATTGACCAACAATTTTCTCAGTGTGATGCAACTAATTAAATAGTGTTTGATTGAGAGTAGGTCAAAGCAGGGATCAGGACCCCCAAATTTGACCTGAACTGGTGAACCTTTGGGGGAGGGGGTAAATAGTTTTAATTTGAACCAACATCAAAGGATTTGGTGGCAGGCCACGTTGCTATAGGTTCATCTGTGAACGCCTGAACCAAAGCTTGACTGCGTTTACATCAGTTGGTGTGGCGGCGTCTGGCCCAACGGGAAGCAGGAATTCCCCAGGTCCATCACACATAGGGACGGTCCTAATTGGTTGGAAACAGGTTCAGGATGGCCAACCTACCCATGCCCAGTTGCTGGGGAATTCGTTTGGCTAAATGAGTTGCATCAGGAACAAATCAAATACTTGAGCTAGGGTTTCAAATTATTGGCGACAGTCCCTGACGATTTCAAGGGGAGTTTGGTATTGGTGATCATACTTCTCAATGGCTCAATGTCATCTGCAATTCTTGCCAACAATTCACTAGTTTTCTCTTTCTAAATACTGGTTTTTGCTCATCAGACTTTATTTCCATTGACTTTGGACATTTTGGCTTCAATTACTAGGATTCAATGCCAATGGTTTTGTAAAGTTCCTCCCGCTTGTAATGAAAATGGTTACTGATGATTTTGGTGAAGATTTTCTCAATTTGGTGAACTAGTTTGGCAGAGGCAAGCACAGGGACTGGGGAGGAATCTTCAGAGGGAGAGCTGTTACTCAGCGCTCATCTTCTACATGGGCGAGATCATCCTGGATGATGAGAGGTACAGCCGCCCTCTTTGGACCCTTCTTATTTGGGAATGAGAAAATTGCCCAATCCATGCAAAGGGGACGTTCCCCTGGATTACTTACCATTTCCTTTTGTCAATGGAAAGGCACCTCCACCGAAAAACTGCATAAGGGCTACATTTTTGTGTGCCTTAGGAAACTTGATCACCATCAAAGTTAAAATTTTTTTTGGGGGGGGGGACATGGAGCATTGGGATGGGACTCATGAAACGCCTCGACCAGTTCCATACAGTTTGCGCAATCATGGGCCTTGACCCAACTGTTCTTGTAGGCCAAATAACCCTTACAGGTGATAAGATACTGAACTGACCTCCGAGATTTTTGGGGTACTAAAATTCTTTCCACCTCAGCCTCCTCTGCATCCTCAATTACTATTGGCTCAGGGGAATGTGGGGACAGTCCCCTTGAATGGGGATAACTGAGATATGTGGAAGATGGGGTGCTGTTTCCAGCGAGCTGGCAACTTTAAACGGAAAGCACCATTGCCCAAGTCTTCCTTCACCAAGTGGGGACCCAAACGATTTCCTGCAAACTTCCTGGATGGTACCTGCATTTGCAAATAGCGCATATCAAGCATAACATATGAGCCCACCACTATGTTGGCCAGGAAGCTGTTTTCAATCCGCAAACCGCTTTTAATCACCTAAGTTTTATGAGATGCTCCTGCACTAAGGATTGAGTAGACTGAATGTGCTCAGCGTGATCTGTGGCAGCTGGGACCGCTGGATGCAGGCAGGGACTGACCCAAAATGAGGGATTATACCACAATGTCACTTCATAGTGAGAAAACCCCGAAGAGGCGTGAGTTCCATTGTTATAGGCAAATTGATTGAGGGGGAGGTCATTGGCCCAAGTATTTGTGCGGCTGCAGCATAGCAGCACAAGTACTGTTCCAATATTTGGTTAAATTGCTTGGTTTGTCCATTAGACTGGGGATGATATGCTGTGGAACGGCAGGGGGTAATTTAAAATGGATAAGAGCTCATTCCAGAACCACGCTGTAAACTGTGAACCGCAGTCACTGATGATCTCCTGCGGGAGACCAAACATATAAAACATATGGCACATGAAGAGATGAGGGGTTTCTTCTGACGTAATCGCAGAAGAGCATGTAATAAATATAGAAATTTTAGTAAAACGGTTGACCACCACCATAACCACTGTAAACCCATTAGAACGGGAAGTTTGACAATAAAATTCATGGACATTGATGTCCATGGACCCTCCACCTGTTGTAAAGGATGAAGAAGACCGTTTCTTCCTGATCAATCAAATTTGGCCTGTGCACAGGTAACACAATCAGCGATTTAGGATGGTACTCTTTTAATAGACCCGCCCAATTATATGTCTGCTTAATCAAAGAAGTACATTTCTTATTGCCCAGATGACCAATTGTAGGAGGGTCATGATGCGCCTGAAACACCTAGCCCTAAGAGGGGGACCCAAACCTGCGACCAAAAATAAATGAGACCTTTACCAAGGAATATAGGGAATGTTTGTGAGTGTGAAGAGACAATTGGTCTAATAGCTCCCCTCTTTGGGGCAGGTCATTTGAACTGATAAAACCCATGAAGTAAGAGGAGCATCAGGAGCTAGGTCCACTGATGAGACTACAGGATATACAATAGATAAAATTTGAGTGGTGGGAATCACAGTAACCAGGTCTGCTTCATCTGAGTCTGAGGGGCAATGAGCAGGGTTGTGGCCAAGGAAATTGGGGAACACGTTTAAAACACCTTTCAAAAATTCGTATTTAAATTGAAACTACACAAATCCCAAAAGGTGTGATCTTGCTTATGTGCCAATTTCTGTGGTTTGTGAAAATATAGAAGAGCTTGGTGATTCATACACACCATTAACTCATGCTGAGCGCCTTGTAACAGATACCGCCAATGAGTCAAAGCCATGACATGGCTGCCAACTCCTTATCATAGATGGCCCAGGATTGCTCTGTAGGGGAGACTTTTTGGAAGAAGTAAGCGACCATATGTTCCAAACCATCATGCTCCTATAGCAGAACAGCCCCCACTGCATAGGATGAAGTATTGCATGCAACAATATATGGTTTGGAGGGTTCAACGTGCTTTAGGATGGGGGTGATAAGAACACCTTTTTAATTAACTCAAACGCCTGCTGGAATTTGGGTGTCCAGAGAAAGAGGACATTCTTACCTATGAGGGGGTGAAGCAGAGCGGCTAACTGGGAAAGAGCTGAGGAAAATTTCTTCAGGAAAATGATGGTGCCCACGAAACTCTGTAATTGTTTTTGGGTTGTGGGAATTGGCCATTCATGGATGGCATTCAATTTGTTGGAGGAATCACATAACCATCTTTTAGGATAAGGTTCCCTAGAAAGGTAACTTCCTACTTATAAAACTCGCATTTAGAAAGCTTAATGAACATACCCGCCTTGTGCAAAGCAGCCACTACCTCTTACAAGTCTTTTGCGTGTTGTTCAGGAGTTGGGGAGTGAACCAAAATGTCATCAATATACATGACCGCGCAAGTAAATTGGAGGTCTCACAGCACACTATTGATCATTCTTTGGAATGTGGTGGGCACATTTTGTAACCTGAAGGGCATTACTAGAAATTGAAAAATGCCTCTCTTCATTCAGATTGTGGTAAGCCATTCTTGACCTTCCATCACCCAAATTTGGTTAAAGGCATTAACAAGATCAATCTTGGAGAACTCACAAGACTTGGCAATCGCTTGACTGATAGTTTGCTTAGGGGCAAAGGGTAGGGATTGTGCACTGTAAATTTATTTAGGTGTCCATAATCCATGCAGGGACGGAGGGAACCATCAGACTTCTTGGCAAATCGATGGGAGAAGCAACAGGTGACATCTCTTTAAATAACCATCCTTTCTTAAGCATATTATCTAACCAAGTGTTAAGAGAAACCTCCTCCTCCGCTGTGTGTAAATACAAGGGAGAGTTGATATTCACCAACTGCACTGTTGTTCGGAATCCTAAATCAAATTTAGTGTTTGGGGGAAGATGGTCCACCTTCTCTGAATCGAAGATATTTCAATAGCGCATCAGTTCCTCAGGAAAATCTGATGGAAAGCCCATAGGGGAAATGATGGAAGTGATAGAACTGCGGCCTTAAGTATTCATAAGGGTATTTACTAAAGGAAACTCCCACTCCATCTGATCATTAGCAAATGACAACATGTTAGTCTCCAAGTGAATTCTAACATGTTGTTGGCGCCACCATTCTACTCCCAGAATTATGGGAAACACCAAGTTTTGCATTGTGGAAAATAATCGCAAAAGCTAAACTGGTGAACAGAGAAAGGTACTGGCCGCCAGAATAGGTATGAGGGCTGGGAGGCTAATGAAGCAACCATCACCAAAGGACCCAAGTCCAGGTCAAGCTTCAACTGGTGGGCTAACTCTACACTCATAAAACTACCTGCTGCTCCAGTGTCCACTAAGGCTCTAAAAGGACACGTGATGAGCTCCAACTCTTATTTTCATGGGCAATAAAAAGTAGGCGAAATTCTCTTTATTGGCAGCTATAATTGAGTCTAAGATAAGGCAGAGATGGTACTAGGATTGGGGGAAACCAATAGATTTGCAATAGGAGTAGATACTTCATAAGTCGGAATACCAAAATATACTGGCATGAGCACAGGGGCCTCAGCAACTATTGAATGTGATTTGGGCAATATTTTGGGCTAGGATTTGACACCAAGATCACCTTGGCGGCTTCTAGCATGAAGGTTCCATTTTGGAGGATGGGTTTAGACAATTCGAGAGGTACTAGGTTATTGTGCCCATAGTAAAATTATATCACAACCTTATTCAGCTGAGAGATGAGGACCACTGCTTCATCCATATCAACGAGAAGGGCGGAAATGATTAGAAATATTGATTAATTTGATTATGTTAAGCAAACAGCAAGTTATCTATAGATCAGCCTGCCAGTTTAAGTGCTGAAGCACCCAAACGACTTACCCAACTGCCAGTGGCACTGCTGCTGGTATAACAGTTATAAAACCAGGAAGGTATTTCACCATCAAGTGCCCATGAGCAATAATCATGTATAGGCACCTAGCAAAGTACCATGTGAACACGGCCATGAACCACGTGAGTTTTTGAAATACAGGCGGAAAGGGCGGTTTAGTTTTAAGCATAAAAACTGGAATTGGGTAAAGGGTTTTATATGGAAAGATAAATAAAGAAAATTGACCAACAGTTTACTAAGTGTAATGTGAATGATTACATAGTGTTCAATTGGTAGTAGGTATAAAGCAGGGATCAGGACTCCCAAATTTAACCTAGACCAGAGAATTTTTAGGGAGGGAAGAAATAGTTCTAATTTGAACTGAAATCAAAGGATTTGGCAGCATGCAGAGTTGCTATTGGTTTTAACCACAAATTCCTGACCTGATGCTTGACTGTGTTTATGTCAGATGGCGTGACGGCGTCAGGCCCAACATGCAGTGGGAATTCCCCAGGGCCACCCCACATAGGGGCAGTCCCAATTGGTTGGAAATGGGTCTGGGATGGACATCCCCTATGTCCAGTTGCTGGGGCGTTTGTTCAGCCAAATGAGTTGCATCTGGTGCAAATCCCAATTCTTGAGCTAGGGGATTACAAATTATTGGCAACAGTCCTTGACAATTTCAAGGGGAGTTTGGCAATGGTAATCAAAATACTCGATGGCTCAATGTCATCTTTTATTTTGGTCAATAATTTACTAGTTGTCTCTTTCCAAATATTTTTTTCTCGTCAGACTTTATTCCCATAAAAGTTGGACAATTTGGCTTTAGTTCTGAGGATTCACCGCCAACGGTTTTGTAAAGTTCCTCCCACTCATGAGGAAGATGGTTACCACTGATTTTAGTGCAACTTTTCTCAATTTGGTGAATATGTTCAGCGGAGGCAAGTGCAGGGACTGGGGAAGGAATTTTCAGAGGGAGAATAGTTACCCAGCGCTTGTCTACCACACGGGCGAGGTCACCCTGGGTGATGAGGGGTACAGTCGCCCTCTTTGGACCCTTCTTATTTGGGAATGAAAAAATTGCCTGATCCACGCAAAGGGGACGTTCCCCTGGACTTACAAAAAACCATCTATAGAACTATATGGAAGAGAATCCAGGTTACCAAGCTTGTTAGCCACAGTGATGGACACAGATATTAAGGATTTTACTTTTTGAATAACCATGAGTGTTAGTATAGGATTAATTAGTATCAAATTGAATGACAGCAGCAATATTAAGTCACTTAATGAGAGTCAAAAAAGAGAGTGAAAAAAGACTTAAGTTGCCCATGTTTGAGGTGGGAAAGAAAGTGATGTTCCACCATATTGGTGGAGGATAATCTGAGAAGACACAAGTCGTCTGAGTGGGATATTCACCCGTTGTCACAAAAAGAGAAATGAATACTATATCATGTACAACGTGACAAATATCGCATATAACCAAGTCCACACGTTACATTTGAATTTTTTCCCTTGGTCTTGTCTAGAAAGAGTACTGTTGCAAAAAGCTAAACTATAGGTTTAATTACTCAACTTATGGATAACTCCTTCAGAAAACCCCAATTTTTATATTGTGACAGTGATCTTATTCCAATGTGTGCTTAGGGAGGTTTGCTTACAGGAATACAATCAGAACCCACAAACTGGATAAAGAACCATATAAAAGATTGGGCTCATTGGTTGCACTGGCGTCTTATAACGAGAATCTATATCAAAGAGAGTCTTAGACTGGATGTAAGCAAGAGTTTCATCCCTAGGGAGCTGACGCACTTAAGTAACGGCCTTTTAAATATGTAAGGTGTACCAATGACATTTCTGGTGCCATATTAAAGAATTTAAATTTAAGATGATTTTGTCTATAAGATTTTTATCTTTTTTGTTTATTTGATTGCATAACTGAAAAGTGAAGTGAAAACTATATAGCTTCTGTTGGCAATTTTATAGGGTAATAGCTTGATCACCGCTGTGAACTACGCAGGTTTGGGCTTTGTACGGAAGATTCCAAGGCTTCTATTTTTCTGGCCTTTTTATTGAAACATTATCTGACCGCTTAGTGAATCTCAAGGCGTCAGATGAACTTTCACACATTCAAATCTATTATTTTAGCCCTGATTCTGTCCTGCCCAATTAGTATCAATCTTACGCAGGTAAGAACTCCAGAAAATATTGAAACTATCATTTTAACCACTCAATCTGCTGGTTTCTAATCTCTTAAGCACTTGGTTCTTTAGGCAAGGCGTTAGTATTCCTACAGGGTATATTGAGTCGATATGGCTATCAGGCATAGCCTAGGTTCTCACATAACCCCCTTTTAAGACACAATAACTAGATTGGCAGCAGTGGCAGTAAATTTTGGCTTGGTCTCTGTGACATTTATTGTAGATGGGGGTGTATCTGAAATCTTTTGAACAGGTACGTTATCTCAGGCCTGCTAAAAGAGCTGAGAGATTTCCCAGAACAATAAATCAGATTTTCTGAATGTATAACCAGAAAAAACATGGGCTCCTTTCTAGTCCTTAATGACGAGATAAATTATACTGTAGTATGAGCTTAGGGGATGCCATGCATGTTGCTTGAACTGGAGCTCTTGCATGGGGATTTATTGCAAGTAGTAATTCTAGTAGTGGACAAGCTCTTGTATCTTTCAAGGTGAACAGGTGGGAAAAGATCCCACTCCTGAGGAGGGGATGACAGCCAAGACCATAACTGGTGCAGGATAATAGAAAGTTATGAGGAAGAAAAGGACCCAAATAGAGGATGATTTACCTTCATGAATCTGTATTGTCACCCATGAGAAGAATAGTAAGCATAAACTTTGTATAATGTAACGGACACCATTTTACAATGGTTGCCAGGTTAGGTTTGCTAACAGGGCTACAGTCTGAGCCTTAAACAATATAGAACCATCATTAAAATTGTGGGTCTGATGGCTACACTGACGTCTTATAATGAGTACTCATATCAAAGAGTGTCCTAAACTAGATTTAAGCTTTTTTAGCTACATCCCTATGGAGTTGAGGCACATAAGCGACGGCCTTTTCAATCTCATAGTGTACATCATAACATTTCTGGCCCCAAATTTGAGGTTTTACCAATAAAGATTCAAAAAATATAAAATCTTATTTTATAAATTGGTTTTTTTGATTGTGGATTTTAGAAGACAAAGCTACATTACCCTTCTGACAAGGGTATTTGTAGTGGCGGAGATTGATTGACACCATGAATTTGTGGGGTCCAGGTCTATATGGCGGATTCTAAGGCTTCTTGAATTTCTCTGGCCTCTTCTGAAATCATTTCCAAATGTCAAATGAAACCTTAAGGCATTGGACAAATTTTTACGCATTTAATCTATTAATTTTTAGCTCAATTCTAACTTGCTAAATGAGTGACAATTTTACTCTATTTAGAACTCTGGAAACTTCTATTGCTTCTTGAATTCATTCGAGGTATGCTGAATGGGGACAGACATTACAAAAACAGAAAACCAAAAAAAAACAAACCAAAATATGAAACAACTGCCCAAAACGAGCCGCAAGACACAAAAAGGAAAAATGAGAAATTACCCTACCAAGTAGCACATTGGTGATCTGCTTATCCCATCATTGTGAAGGGAGAGGGGGTTCAGGCTGATCATCATCATAAGGCTCAGCATTGAAGAAGCGGATCAATGCTGAGAGCAAGGGAATTGAGGAATCCGTGGGATGAGGGTCAATGTGAAATAGATAGGTGTAAAGTTTTTTACTGGCAATTTGGGCCTGGAACATAGCCTCTACGAGTTCAGCAACCTGGTGTTAAGCTTGGATGTGGGCATCAGGAAGCTGGGCAAATTTAGCAATGTTGGCTCTGGTGATGCGTGTGGTTCAAAAAGTCTGCAAGTTCAGCAACCTGTTTGATAGCAGCGATGACAGCATCTTTGAGTCGTGGGATTTCTTCTTTTGCAACAGCAGGGAAATCAGGAGGAAAAGTGGTGATATGCAGCCCTTCATTAGATATTGACAGAGTCTGCCATGGCTTCGCAGAGATGGTGACTTTTTGGGTAAGCCACTACAGACTCAGCTATCTGATGATTGCTCAGCAAAGGGGTAGCGGTGGGTTTGGGGATAAATTGTTTGGGCGGGAGTGGGGCATCAAAGTCTGAATTCAGATAAGGTTTGATATTAATTTGGAAATCTGGTGGTGGGACAATTTCAAAAGATTCGTTCACTTCATGCAATAAGTCCAAGCGCTTTTGGTTGACTATGTTTGATTTGGTGAGACGTGGCTTGGGCTGGGTAAGTTTTGGGGCGGAAAATTGGTTGGATTGAATTTGGGTCCAAACCTGCACCCAATTGGTTAGCATAGGTGTAAATTGACCAGCTTGGCCATATTTTTGCTAGTTTTTGCATCATATTCAATGGGTGCACGGTCTGGGGGGTGGGGGAAGCCAAAATCCCCATTCAAATGCTGTTGGTGTGGCCTCCTGGGTAGGGTTGGCCATATTCGCAGTGTTTGAATTGTATTGACATGCCTTTTTGGTATGGTCCAATTCATGGCAAAGGGGGCAAACTGTGCAGCTGTTGTCAGTGTGGGCTAAAAAGAAATGGTCAGGTGCTAATGGGATATAGGCCTGCAGTGGGATGTGCTGGGCCATGTTTAGCTGGTGGAGGGTAATGGTGGCCATTGCTCAAGGTGCCACTAGGCGCTTACCACCACTTGGGACAACGAATTGAGGATGGGGTTTGTGCCATAAGTAGTCATCCCTGACATCAACTCTGCATTTAGTTTGAGGGGGAAGGTGTGAGGGAAGGTTTATAAAAGTCACCATGAGTGTGGTATCATTGGGGAGATGTGTTCAAGTGGTAGTAATGGGTGTGTTTTTGTATACTAAGGGCTTTGCAGCAGCAGTAGCCGCGTCTTCTTCAGTGGGGAATCCTATATCAAAATAGCCCTTATAAGGGCGAAATTTGATAAATCCTGCCAATGCAGAGTGTGGCTGTTGCCATCTCAACAATGCTTTGTCTGCATATGGGAAGAGTCATCCATACTCAACTCAGAGGCAAAAGCAGATATTGGATTGAGGTAGGGCTAGGGGGTGGGGGCGGGTTGGGTGGATTCGTGAAAGGTGCAGTGCTAGTTCCCTTGGAGGGACAGATTGCCCAAAGTATTTGGTGGACTGGACGAGCCTGTCCGCATGCATTTGACTGTAAGGTGGTAAATGCTAGTGGCTGGAGCACCGCTTCCCCACACTGGGGCAGCAGGTGGCGGATCTGAGGATATATATGGAAAACTGATGTGGTAGAGGTGGCAGTGGAAAATTAACGGTTCTTTTTCAAAAACTCGCTCAAAAGTGATGTTGAGCAGAAAGAAAGTTGAAATTTCTATTGTTTATGTTCAAAATATAACCCTTTGGTTTCTAATCTCATATCCCTCAGGATCTTTAGGTAATACTTATTATCCCCATAGGGAAATATAAGACAATGGGCTGATCAGTAATAGACTTTTTTGCAGATTGATCATCTTGGTACTAATTATATAATTGGCCAGAAAGTGATAAAGTCTCATCTAACATGGCCAGCATCCATTTTTCACAATAATCTGAAGCCGCTTTTATAGGCTTTGATAGGTCTAAAATCCTGATGACAAAAACATTTAGACACCCCCTGACTACGCCAATAAATCTAACAGCTTGTTACCATGACATCAATGGATGCACCAGTATAATTATCATTTAAAAAGAATATATGCATAACGTTGCAAATGACGCCCTTAGTAATTTTTTTTATACTAGCCTTCTCTTACCATTGATAGACAAATTACCAAAACCACTTCTGAAAAGAGTTTCATATTTGTACAACAATGAGCAATGAGCATATTACCAAATTTGGGAAATAACTTATTTAAAAAACTCCATAAAATGAGATGACTAAGATACCATTGCATCCATAAGAGCCAAAAGAGTCACAAGAACAACAGGATCCACAGTTAAGTTCAGAACGCCAGCCGCTCATTCACAAATAGGCCTTATCTCCAAAGTAAAATCAAAGGAAGAAACCCAGATGCCATAAAACCATGGAATTGGACTCCAATGACACTAAAACTGGATTGCAAATGTAAAATCTCTACTATGAGAGTAAATTAAATTTGTTTAAATCATATCCTACTTTACGCAACCTCTTCCATTAAGAACTATATATAATTTCCATTATCTTTCAAAATAACTTCTTTCTTAAAATTTGAATTTATTGTTGCTTTTTATTTAATTAGAATATCTCCAAATTTAGAGGGTATAATTTTAGAGTTTAGAATTACCCTTACTGTTGTCAGCAGTGGTTGAAAAGTCTGGTGAGCTTATAAACAGAATCATTAGTATAAATCTCTAGTCTTTAACAGGGTTGTATATTCTTGATTCATGAGAAAAAGTACCATGTACTCAAGAACCAGACTTCCAAAATTTCCTTGGTGATGTACCCTGTAACAGAGAAAAACTTATTGTAAGTGGCTCAACCTTTTCCATCAGCACCTCCTGGGCGAGCAAGCCTCTCCTGAAAACTAGTCATAATCAGGGTTATTTGTATGTTTGGTTTTTAAATTAACTCACTAGAAGAAAATGAATAAATGGTTTGTCCAATAAGGGGAAAGCAACAGGCAATGTTTGGGTGAGTTAGGTGCATTTGGACAGTACATTATCATTCAATGCACGTCAGAGGAATTTGGGTGGGTTATTGTGCAGGAACAGTGCTAGTTGTTGGGTTCTTATTGCTTGACGCTAGAGAAGCATGCTTGAAAATCTCAGAGGAGGGGAGAAAGATGTATCCTCACTCAAAGTTTTTTCAGGCGACAGCTTGGTAATTGTTTGAGTGAGGAGGGGTGAATGCTGCTGTGGCAGCGATAAAAAAGCATTTGTACTTTAACTTGTAAATATTAAAGCAAAAAGGGCAGACAGTGTGGCCATTCTCTTTGCAGGCCCAGAAAGGATGGTCAGGGGAGGAGTGGTCAACAGTATAAGGAGAAATTTTAAGGTGAATGTCATGATGGAAAGTTCTTATTGTCACAAAAGCGCAATGCCCTACAAGACAGCTGGACCCATTAGGTTTAATAAACTTAGATAAGGTCAGCACCATAAGCTTCCAGACCTTTAATATGATCATACCGGATTTTCTCATTAAAAGGTGAGAAAATTAAGCTAGCAAAATGAACCACCAGAATGGCATAGCTGGTAATAAATTGAAAAAGATTGTAATGGTGTATTTAGATAAACTGAAAACAACGTTGCTATCACAATGGTGTGGTCTTCATTTTAGATTACAAGGTGAAGTGCCTCTTGAGGGGCGGATATCAAAAACTAACAAGTTTAAACACCACCTGTGGTATTTTAATGGCAGCACTTGCATATGGGAAAGTTTCTTGTATTTAACCTGAGGGAAGAGCCACAGAATGCTCCAGGGAGCATCAGGGGGCTTTGAAGCACCACTTGGGAGCTCCCAGGGTGGAGAGCTAAGTCCTAAAGGCGGTACAAATCGATTGGAGTTGAGAGCTAGAGGAGCCAGCTCAGATATGCTTTAGCAATGTCTGAAAGACACCAGGAGGCGACAATATCACCCCACGCAGGGGCATCAGGCATTGAACTTTTTAACGTCAAACTAATATATTTTTGTGATGGATAAAAACAAGCTGTTTAAAATCAATTCATTTTAATTTGATCAATTAAGAGATTAGACTAATAAAATAAGTTTGGCAATGCAAGTTTCATGTTGACTTGGAGTCTAATACAAATTTAATGTGAATTAGGTTTGGAAACCAACCACATATTAATATAAAATTTTCATGGATTTATCTTAATAAAAAATAAATAGTTAAAAATAGGTGCAATTCATATCAATAATTCACTCATACTAGGGTGAAGCACGCCAAAGGCCTTATGTAAGGGAAGATCCTGACAATGTTGGATCCTTGAGTTTGCAGATCATTCAGTAAATCAAGATATATGTGTTAAAGTTATGAATTAATGGCGTACTAAAGCATGATTGAAATGGGATAAGGTCAATTTTCTTGGGTAGCAAATCTAATTCCAGTGATATTGTGTCAACTAATCATATATCAAAAGTCCTTTTAGAAGGAGATTAAAAAGTTTCATACTACTCTTTGCAATCATATGCAAGCAGTAATTACAAAAGCTCATAAGAACAGTAGTACCACTCCCACTATAAACTAAGCTTGAGTAAGTCCAGAAAGTGGAGGGGAATATACAATTAAATTATAATTTAGTTAAACTTTGCGTTCAATAAATAATCTAGATGCAAATAATTATTTATATTAATTTCTGAAACTAATCCAAATATATATAAACCAAGGTTAAAAACCAAAAAGTATTTTTATAATACTAAACCAGCGTTTTCAATTACTAACTTTTGTCCTGTAATTTTTTCCCACTCAACATCACTTTCAAGCGATTTTTGAAAAACAAGTCAATTTTCCAGCACTGCCTCACCGCACCAAATTCCAAATTTATGTCCTCAGATCCTTCACCTGTGCCCCAGTGTGGGGCAGAAGTGCTCCACCCACTAGCGTTTACCGCCCAGCAGGCAAACACATGCAGACTAGCTCATCCAGTCCACAAAATACATCTGGCTGCTATGTCTCTCCAAGGGACCTAGCACTGCACCTTGCACGAATCCACCCAACCCACCCCACCCCCTATCCCTACCCCAATCCAATATTCGCTTTTGCCTCCATGTCAAGTATGGATGTCTCTTCTTATATGCTGACAAAGCAATAATTGAGCTGGCAACGGCCACCTTTGCGCCAGCAGGGTTTATTGACTTCCGCTCTTACAAGGGCAATTTCAATATTGGATTTCCCACTGAAGAGGATGCGGCTGCTGCTGCAGATACACCCTTAATATACAAAAACACCCCCATTACCACCACCTGAACATGTCTCCCAGATGATACCACACTCGTGGTGACCTTTACAAACCTCCCCTCACATCTTCCCCCTCAAAAATTGTATGAGGAGTTGATGTCAGGGCTGTCCATTTATTGTAAAAACCCCATCCTTAATTCATTGTCCCAAGTGGTGCTGAGCACCTCGCAGCACCTCAGGCAATGGCCACCACAATCCCTCCAGCTGAACATGGCCCAGAACATCCCACCGTGTGCTTACATCCCATCTGCACCTGACCATTCATTTGGGCTCACATTAACAACGGCCACACAGTTTGCCCCCTCTGCCATGAATTGGACCATACTAAAAAGGCATGTTGATACAATTCAAACCCTGTGAATATGGCCAACCCCACCCAGGCGGACACACCAACAGCGTTTAAGTGGGGATTTTGGCTGCTTCACACCCCAGGTTGTGCGGTTGATAAACTAGAAGCAAAATCTAGCAACCCAAATCCAAGCTGGCCAGTTCCACCTATGCCAACCAATTGGGAACAGATCTGGACCCATATTCAATCCAAAGATTCTCCTGCCCCAAAACTTACCCAACCACAGCCACCTATCACTAAATCAATCCAAGTCAACCAAAATTCTTGGGATTTATTGAATGAAGTGACTTCATCAGGTGAAATTGTCCCACACTCAGATAAACCAATTGATCTAGAACCTTTTTTTATGAATTCATACTTTGATGCCTCATTCACGCCCAAACAATATGTCCCCAAACCCAATGATATCCCATACCAAAGTGACCACCAGCTTGCTGAGGCCATGGTAACCTCGCCCAAAAACTGCCATCTTCAAAAAGCCATGGAAAAATCCATCACTGAATTTAAAAAAGGGCTGCAACCCCCTTGTTCCCCTCCAATTTTCCTCCTACTGCACAAGAGAAAATCCAACGCCTCTATGAAATTGCCACCACTGCTGTCAATTGAGTCTTTACTCTGGCAGAATTTTTCTCATCCACACATGTCACCAGAGCAAGCATTGCAAAATTAGCCCAACTGTCTGACGCCCGCATCCAAGACAAACGCCATGTTGCCAAACTCATAAAGTCCTTTAGCCAGGCCCAAATTGACAATCTCAACTGCTATCTATCTCACCTCGACCCTCATCCTGCAGATGCCCAACCCCCTTACTATCAGCATTGATCCACTTTTTCAATGTTAATCCCAAGGATGATGATTATGATCCGCCTGATCCCCTTCCCCTCTGACATGGTGGGATAAGCAAATCGCCGCTGTGCCACCTGGTATGTTGTTTTCTTGCTTCTTTTGCACTTCCAGCTGCTGTTTAGGGCTAATTGGTTCATGTTTTAGGTGATTTAGTTTTGGAATTTTTTTCATTATTGTCCATCCCCTGGTCGGCTTACCTCAGTTAAATAAAACTTCTATCCTGTAAAACTATAGCCATGAATTCAGAGACACCACGACAAAAGTAACCCCTTGATCCTTACTTCCACGTCCACGCACAGCTGGTACTATGGCTTGACAAAAATGGGACTAGTCAAAGCAGTCTTTCTATCATTATGTTTAAGTAGGCTAATTACCACTGCTATTCTTTATATGGTATACACAGCACCTCTTTTATACTGTACTCTTCGCTCAGGTTAGCAAATTCACGGCTTGCCATCCCAAACTGGGATAAGTAGTTTC
Organism: Massospora cicadina; assembly: GCA_022478985.1. NCBI lineage: Eukaryota > Fungi > Entomophthoromycota > Entomophthoromycetes > Entomophthorales > Entomophthoraceae > Massospora > Massospora cicadina. Next base: position 39,315 of record JAKSZP010006787.1, read on the forward strand.
AGTCCCTGAAAAATTGACTGTCAAAATTTACCAAATCCATACAGTCGCATTTTTAAGGATATTTGCTGTTCTTCTTATTTATATATAAATGGCACCAATTACTGTTGCGGATTTTTTAGTAAACAATACAAAGAACTTAAAAAGAGTTGTAGAACTCAGTCAGGTTCAGACAGTGACTATAGCTAGTCACACGCTCAGTACTTAAACTACATTTCCCATGTCTGAAAATTTTATTTTAACTGAAATAAAAGGAGGTCTTACGTTGTTGGGGGGCTCATTTTAAAAGACTTTCCTGAGACCTACTCAAATATGCAAAAAAGTTATGGCAGTGAGTTTTACCCTTTGGTCACGCTTTGAGCTAGTTTACCAAGGCTTTGGAAGAAAATGAGAATTTGTGAGTTACTATGAAGCGTTTATAGTTTTTGTTTGCTAAAGCAACCCCACTGGTAAAAGCTTATAGGAGCAGATTGCCTTCATGAACCTTTGGTAGGAAGACCAAACTGTGAGAAATACACGCAGAGTTTTTGATATCCTTAGAAGACTTAACTAGATGTTGAGATTAAAGTGCTCTATTTAAGGAAAGGTTTATAAAATCACATGGCTGATTTGATCAGAAACCCCATAAACTTCATTTTATGAATTTCTTATAATACCTAAAAACTGGTTATGGAAAAAACTCATATGGCTTGGGCCTGCTAACAGAAAATACCTAACATGAGCCATGAAGAATATAAGCGTCAAAAAATAAAGGTATGCTACTTTTGTCATATTTTTAGAATTTTATGAACCAATTCTAAAGAAAGGTAAGCCTCTATCAGTCGCCTCTGCATTAAAAACAAAACTTGGTCTTACCCAGTTTGCCTGTAATCTTTTTGTGAGGAGAAATACACTACATACTGAGGCCTTACTAGATAGTGGTCTTCCTAAAATACTGTTTATATGAGTTAAACTAAACCAGGGGATGGACAAAACCAAATTCTCAAAGAGCTAAAATAATGAAACTTTTAATTAAACGGACCAGAACGCTTAAAGTGAGCGATTAAAAACACACAAAGATAAAAAATTACAAGCAACCAGGTGATTTAGCGGAGAACTGCTTATCTGACCATGGTGTTAGGAAAGGGGGATTGAGATCTCATTATTGGCGGTGTATTCCTCATCCCAGAGCATAGCATGGGGCATGCAGAGAGCAAAAGCGTATGACATTAATGGTATGCGGTATAATAAAACTAATAAGTGGATGCTCATAAAGGTTGATGGTTTTAATAAGGATGAAGATATAGTTTTAAAGGCTTCTTTTTTTTGAATGCAGGTGACAAGGAGCTTGGTAAAGTGACAATTTTAGTGCGAGTGAACTTATGTTTTGAGATTTTACACTACTACATTAACGTTTTGGATGGTGACATTAGCTTTTTATAAAATTTAAAAAATGTTGCGCTTGAACAAAGGATAATAATCAAAGGTTATTGGGAGGAGGGATACCCCTGCAAGAATCATCACTGACTTGGTGAGAGTTTTGTGGAGGGGATCACAATCAGGCATGGCATCTAATTCAACACCAAGATGGTGGTCACTAGAAATTGAAGTGGCATTTGTCTTAGTGGCGCAAAGCTGAGGGCGAAACTGAGCGCATAATTTAAATTTAGAAAATGTTTAAGGTGAATAAGGAATGGGCCAATAAAATCACTAATTCATTAACCTTATCTAATAAGCCCCAATGATTTTGGCTGAACTGGAGAGGAGCATTGGAATAATGGTGAGCTAGTTGGCAAATGGGAGGAAGCTTGAGAATGAACTTTGGCCCAAGCGGCTTCCTGATTGAATGGTATAATTGTGGTTCTAGGCTGAGGTAGTTCCTGATTGGCTGTCGCAGGAGCCACTTCAGCAGCAGGCTGGTGGAGGTGGAAGGATTGTATCTCAGACAGAAAATGCTGCAGGAGCAGTGGTGGGGTGGGCGGTGGAGGAGATGGTCTCAGATCCATTGGAGGCTGCAATGGAGTGGCATTTGCATTTTTAGTGATCCAAATAAAAACATGATGGCAAATCGTCCGCCTGCCCTTGACATAGGCATAGAATGGATGGTTGAGGATAGCATGTGTAACATTGCAAGGAGAATCAACAGAGAAATTTTATGATAAGAAGAGCATATTTTGACAAATTCTTGAGGATCTACAAGAAGTGTGGCCCCAGTAGGGACCATAAACTGAAGTTTGGGTCAGAGATGTAGGCGGCCAAGCCAACCATTAACTCCCTATAGAGCACATTGGTTAAAATATGGATGAGAAAACCAGAAATTTAAACACTATAGTGAAACCTGCTGGAAGCCATTTGTGAGTTGTGGGGAGAGGGGCGCCCAAGATTACCAGGAGCAAAGTAGCCGCAGTAGCAGTGTCAACTCTACAGGTGAAGCCCAGATTAAAGTACCCCTTCTAGCGGTGGAAGTCAATGAAGCTAACAGGTTTTATCACCTCCTGGGATAATTTAATGATTCCTTTGTCTACATATGGAAACAATTTTACATATTCAATCCAAAGGCTCAACACGTGTTGCTCTAGAGAGCACCATAGGCTTCAAGGCACCACCTGGGGATGGTAAGGTGGAGGTCAAGATAAAGTGGGAGAAAAAATCCTAAGTGTTTGGGAGGACTGGATAGCTCAGTCCAAATACATTTTCCTATCCGGCGGAAAATTATAGGAGGAGTTTCCCCTGATGCCCCACAATGGAGCAGACAGCTGAGGAGCCATGGCCATCAAGGTTATGTTGGGTAACGAGAAATCAAGTTCTTATCTACTTTACTTTTTTTACAAAATTTAGAAAGTTGCGTCAAGATGGAAAAAGTTCTTTTGAAATGTTATATCAGAGGAAGTGGTAAAGCGTATGGAAGTGACAATTGGGACTAAGGCAATGACCATAACCCTAAAAATGGGAAGAATTCAATTGCTTACTGTTGTGCCATTCCTATAAGCTTGGAATTTGATTTTAAAAATTTGAGGTTGAATTCTGGACTCTGAATAGTAAATCCCAGCCCTCAATTCTTAGCTTTTCTTTGCTGGACCAGATGAAGCTTTAGTATGGCTATAGAAGAAGTAATGTCACTGCCAAGTTGAATGAAAGAAGAAAAAAGTGGGAGTTGATGAAAGGATTGACTCCAGGACCATCTAGTACTAAAAAAAAAAAAGGACCATCTAGTACTAAAAAAAAAATGAAAGGATTGACTCCAGTATGTATGTAACAGTATCTCCCAAGTTTTATTAAAGCATTAAATAGACAACTCAAATAACTTTTAAAGTAAGTTCTTTAGTGTTTAGTGAAGAAGATTCTATAAAAATTTGCTACTATAGCCTTTTTGATCATGCGATAGATTTGGTAGAAGGATAGTAGTCTAATCATGGATTAATCCATAATTTCTTTAATGGGAACATTTGGCACAATGCGAGTACTTGGATACTATGCTAGAAAAGGGGTTCATTTAGGGTCATTGTCCTCAGGTTCATCACCACTAATTTTTGTAATTAAAAAAGATGGAGGTTTGTACTCCTGTGTAGATAATCAAAAGTCAAAAGATATTATATATAGAAACTAATACCATTTGACTAATGCTGAATACTTAGATGATCAGCTTTATGGGGCAACTAGCTTTTAGAGGTGACCTGAGGTATGCATCTAACCTTATCAGGATTATAGAAAAAGAATGATGGAAAATAGATTTAAGAAACGGTTTGCGATGCTTTATTATCTTGTCATGCCATTTGGCCTTTACAACGCGCCAAGCAATTTCCAGCATATTATCAAAATGGTTTTGGCAGGTATATGTAAAAGTTCTGTTTGGCTTTTTGGGCAATCTTTTATTGTATAGTAAGTCGCCAGAGGAGCATTCTCACTGTAAATCCAGAGGAACATTCCCTTTGCGTGGACTGCGCGATTTTCACATTTCCAAATAAAGAGGGTCTGAAGAGGGTGGCTTTACCCCTCATCACCCAGGGCGACCTCACCCATGTAGTAGATGAGCGCTGGGTAACAGCGCTCCTTCTAAATAATCCTTCCCCAGTTCCGCGCTTGCTCCCACCAAATTAGTTTGCTGAATTGAGGAAATCTGCTCCAAAATCATCGTTAACCATCTTCCCCACAAGCGGAAGGGACTTTATATAACTGATGACACAAGTCCTCAGAATCAAAGCTGAAATGTCCAAGATTATTGGGAATAAAACACAATTGGTGAGAAACTAACAGTTGGAAGGGGACGAGTAACAAATTCTTGGTCAAAATTGCGGATGGCATTGAGCCATCAAGCAGTACGATTGCTGATGCAAAACTAACCTCAAAATCATCAGGGATGATCCCTGATGAGCAGGTATCACTTTTGGGTACTGTCGCTGATGGTTTAAGCCATCATTTCAAAAATTGGGATTGGTGCTTTATGAACCATATTTGGCTGAATGAGCGCCCCAGTGACTGAGCATGGGCGGGTTGGCCATCCCAAACCCATTTCTGACCCATTGGGACTGCCCCTATGTGGGGTGGCCCTGTGGGATTTCTGTTTCCCACCTGGCTAGACGCCATCGTGCTAACCAACATAAATGCAGTAGAGCATCTGGTCAGGCATTTGTGGAAAAACTAATAGCAACTCAGCCTGCTGCCAAATTCTTCAATGTTGGTTCAGACTAGAATTATTTTCCCCTCCCCTGAAAATTCACCAGGTTTGGTCAAATTTGAGGGCCCTGATCCCTGCTTTGACAAGCTAATCCTAATTGAACACTATTTAATCAGTTGTGTCATACTAAGGAGATTGTTGGTCAATTAATAAAGTTTTCCTTTCAATAAAATTCCCGCTAGTACCCAAATTTTTTATTTTTACAACAATTCTTCCTGCAGAAGTCCCAATGACACTAATGTGGTGGCCTTTCAGCCACTATACTGGATGGGCTATACCAGTTTTGATGGTCAAAAATCTCCCACCATCCTCAACTATACCTCCTTATGCCCCATGTCGCTGATGCTCCCACCCCAATGCTGTCCGCCATGGTCCGCCAGCTAAAGCGGGCGCCAGAAAAAAGTTTCTCCAAATCCTCCTCACCATCTGATATGGCTTCCTAGGCTAATAACTTAGGGGATATATTAGGAATTTTTTAATTATGATAATGCCTTTGTTTGGCCCATTTGCGAATAGAGATGCGTGGCGGCTCCCCCTTTTGGGTTGGGCACCACTAGTACTATAAAAAAGCTCCCACCATAGTCAACTGGATCCATCATGTAAGAAATTTCTGGGAATTTAATCCCATTTTTGAAGCTATCCGCTACCAGGATATGGGAATCCTATGGCCTCATATATCTCACCTTCAAGCAAGGATCCGCTCCCTTGCCTCTGCTTTGGTAATGAACACTCCCATTGAAGATCCCAAAGCAGTTAATCAAATAGTGCAAACCCCTGCAGCAAGGCCAGCAGGGGCTGGGGCTGTATCTGTTTGGATTATTGCCAGTTTTCTTATCACGCTCACCTCACATCAATGAGTCATTATTGCCCAACTTCCAATACCATAAAATGTCTTTCAAGCGGCAATGCCACTGGCTTTCTGGCTTGCTTTTTGGGTGCTTATGCATCAAACTGTCAGGCCAATATAAACTTCTTATGCCGTTTTCATGACATTCGCCATCTTCAGTTTATCTTTGACAAATTCCAGATATATAAACTTTACATAAAGCTTTCAAAATGTGAGTTCGCGTAGGAGGAGATTGAATTCCTTATTTTTTTTGTGGAATAAATAGGGTTCACCGTGTCACTAGAAAAGTGGATGCCATCACATCTTGGCCTACACCTACTAGCTGTAAAGATATTTGATGATTTAGTAGGCTTGGAAAACTTTTCAGGGAGCCTTTATAGGCTTTTATCTCTATTGTGTTACTTTTTATATTGGATCACATCAGAAAGTGTTCCTTATAGATGGTCACAGGTGGCAGGAAACTATAATTTATAAGTTGAAGGCTGCATTATCTCTACCCCAAATTGGCCATGTCCAACTAAAATAAGGCTTTTGTTATCAAGACTGACGCTTTTGGATACACGCTTATGTTTATGTTGCAAGAGGGGAATGATAATGGGATGTTTCATGTAGTCTAAAATTTTTTAAATAATTACTTCTGCTTAATATAACTGACTCATCTATGACAAAACATGCTGGCCAACTATTTATATGCTTAAATACTGGCGACGATCCTTGTGTAGGACAAAGCGTCCCATGAAGATCTAGACTGACCATAAGAACCTGACATACTTCTTTAACCCGTGTCTACTGCTTCAGCTATAAAGACAGGTGTACCCTTACACTTGCCTATTATAATTCAGAAATCAATTATAATATTTAGAAAGTTGACTTGGTTACATATTCCCCTGAACTGACATCATGACTTGGTGCCTACATAAGGAGAGATCATAAAAGTGTAAAACAAAGGTATTACTGAAAGACACTAACCCAGTGGCCCAACTATCTCACATTATTCTGGTGGGATGGTAGGATGACATTTTGAAGGCCCAGAAGGCAGATGGATTTTGTAAAGCTGTGAAGGCTGACCTGATCTAGAACTTAGATAGCGGATGATATCAAAAGGTTTTTCCTAAAATGACTTGGACCGTTGGAAACAATTCTTGTATGTGCATAAAGGTCCTCAAGGATTGGAAATTTTACGTGAACACCATGACTCAGGCATGTCTGGACATTCTGGACGGAACAATATGTTGAATCTTATCAAAAATTTACCATATGACCTATCTTGGTTGGTGATGTAAGTAATTACTTGGATTGATGTGTGATTTGTGGGCGTACCAAGTCTAGGAGGGGATATTCTGAAGGTCAGTTGAAACTATTGAAGACAACCAGAAGCCTTGAATTTCAGCTCTCCTGGATTTCACTTTGGAGTTGCTCAATCCCAGGGGTAAAATACAATTACTTTTGATCGTCTATTATTTCACAAAAATGGCTCACATCATCTTCACAAACTCTAACGTCACAGCCAAAGAGACGGCTCATATACAATCAATAATGTCTTCCTACATCATAGGATACCCAAGGAGGTAAACTTGGACAGAGGCTCAAAGTTCACATAACTTCTAAAATCAGTTATGGAAGATCATAGAATTAAAAAAATGTCTACTACATATTGCCTCAAAAAATAGATAAACTAAGTGGGCTAATCAAGTACTAGCTCAGTCTTTGAAGTGCTATGTGAGCGCAGAACAGTTAAAATGGATAACTTGATACTAATAACGAATTCTTCTAGACTTGGACCATGGCTCCTTGGAAAATCATTGTTTAAGGATAACTATGTCCATGATAAAATTTGGGAATCCCTGATGACTACTAAAGCAAATAGCCCAACAGGAAGAGATTAAATGAAGGATATCCACCAGACCCACGCATTATGTCTAGCAAACTTAATTTGAGCAGTGTAGACCTTACTTATATTTTGCAGATAAGAAAAGAGTACCTGGGATAACATTGGAAATTGGGACTGAGGCTTGTTTAGATGCTTGCAATGTCACTTTGGATGACCCAGTTTCAGAAACTAGCCCATTGCATGTAGGACCATATCAAGTAGATAATGACATTGAAAAGTTTGCCTACCATATTGCTCTAACTGAAGAATGGAAAATCTATGACTTTTTACATTAATCACTATTGTAGTAAAGAAGGTAGTTCCTTACCCCATTAGAAGTTAAAAGCACCACTTTCTATGATCGATATTCCATGCCCAGTATATGAGGGAGAGAATATCATTAGAAGAAGTCAGAATTGTAGACAAATAAATTAATTGAATAAGTGGGCATGTTATCTCACATAAAGGAACACTTGGAAGCCTTAGAAGAACTTGAAGAACAAGGGCAAGATGTTAAAAAATGCAAAAATAAGGCCTCACAGGATGCTTAATCCTAATAGGGGATGATGTCAGGGAAAATTATAATTGTGAGCAGGATTCAGTGATTACAGATAATACCTAATAAATCAATAAAACATGTGTTGAAGATATACTATTTAATAGCGTACAAAAGCTTAAATCAATGGGATTGGGTCGATTACCTACTTAAACTTAATTGCAATGATTTTGCCAAATTATTGCATATCAAAACTCATTTCTAATTAAATTAAGATGATTCTCACTACCTTTTGCAATCATGTGCAAGCAGTAAATCCAAAAGTTCAGAAGAATGGTAATCCACTTTGTCAATACACTATGCTTTAGTAAAATAAAAAGATTAGAGGGGTTTTTATAATCAAGACATATAATTGCTAAACGTTTTTATGACATATAATATTATAAAATTACTTTTATAATATCTTTTGGTACTAGTCCCAAAGATTTTATATAAGAAACAAGATTATACCCAAATAAACCTTTTTATAAGCCTACACCAGTGTATTCACTTCTTACTTTTATCCTGACAAACTTATGCCATGAACGCAGAAAGACTATATTCAAAATAAGCCCTAAAGTTTTAGTTCCACAACCATGAACATCTGTAATCTTGCCAAGACAGGGATGGGACTGGTGAATCAGTCCCCCAAATTAGGTTTAAATTGGCCAATTGCCACTGCTAATCTCAATGTGGTATACACCGCACCTCTTTTATACTAGACTCTTTGCTCAGGAATAATAGATTCATGGCTTGCCATTCTAAATTAGCTAAATTAGTTCCAGTCCCTGACACCTTATAAGCTAATAGGCCAATTAATAAAAATCTTTAGAATTAGTATATCATTGGTTATAGTTTTAGTGTTTTTTGTCATAATGTTACGTTTTTAAGAGTTCTACAAGAATTGCAGAAGTTTTAATATACTTTAATATCTTTTTAAATGACAAGCCCTTTCTGCTCAGAGGAACTTTCAAGCGATTATAATCAAAAGAAAGTGAAAAAAGAGCCTAAATAGCCTAGCTGACCTCCCCTGTTTGCTCCCTGATGACATTGGATTATCCGCCAGCTGCTCCCATGTGGAGCAGTGGTGAAACCCCACCCAGCGTTTTCCGTCTGGAGAAGCTATGCGTTTGGACTGGCTCATCCAGTCCCACTAATACATTGGGTCAGTTCATTTTGCCCAAGGATCTCGCCATCCACCTGCCATGTGCCCAGGCAGTGCCTTGCAGCCCACTAGTTCTCCCTTAATCCCAGCTTTGTTTCAGCCTTCAGGTCAAATATAAAAAGTTATTCCAATATGAAGAGAAAGCCATTATTGACTTGGCTCAGCAGTGATGATGCCAGCCAGTTTTATAGATTTTCACCCCTATAAGGGGTATTTTGATCTAGGATTCACTTGTGAAGCTGATACCGCCACTGTGGCCACTGTTCCCCTGGGTTTTCCAGAGCACCCCTATCCCCACAAAGCACACCCAGCTCCCCACCAACACCACTATGGTGGTTCAGTTTGTAGGGTTGCCCACTAACCTTCCCCTGCAGTGCTCCACCAGGAGTAGGTGGAAGGTTTGGCAACGTATAAATCCAATTCATCCTTCAGTTTGTGGTCCCTTAATGGGGCCATTTGCCTCACTGGGCCTTGTGCATTTGTCCTGATTAGCCCAAAATTCAACAAAGTTGCTTTGTCAATCCCCCCATGCCATTATACCCTCTGCCCCCGACCACCCATTCTGGGACCATGTTGAGGGCGAGCGGACCATCTGCCATCCTGCTTTGAGTTGGATCACTCAAAGTGTAAATGTCCCTCTCTTGATGCTTCAGCCGGACCTGTGTTGTCTCCATCTGGCCCCAAGGGGCCACACACCCTTTTGCCTTTCTGGTTTAGGGTACAATCCTCTCCATCTCCCCCAAAGCCTGCTGCCACTATGGTGCTGGCAACTGCCAATAAGCCCTCTCCTCAGTCCAGTGCCACCTGAGCCTCAACCAATCAGGAATCGGCTTGGACAACAGTTTGTTCCCACATTATTCTTTAATCACCAGCCACAGCCCATCAATTCATTAACCCTGATCTCCATTACGAATTGAATTCATGGACTTCATTGGATAAAACTGATGAAATGGGAAACTTAATTTAAGACTCAAATACCCAGTTTGCAGAAATTTTACAGGTATAGCCCCCATTCAGATCCCTCGGCGTTTTTACACTCCCCAACCAAATGCCTCTATGTTCTGCTCTGACCACAAGTTGCTGTTGTTGCAGCTAAAATCCCAGATAACACCGACATCCATGAGGTAACCAACTTGTCAGTAGTGATACTTGCCAAGGGTCTCCCTCCTCCAATTATTGCTCTGACAATAGCCCTGCAGGGCAAACATGACATCCTAAACCTCCACAAACAAGCAAATGCCGCCATTCAGAAAGTTTCTATCACTTCACAGGCCAATACAATAACCACCCGCTCCACTGCAGCTTTATCATCCCATCTTCCTTCCATCCGCCTTCATGCAGAAAACTGCTTTTCCAAATACCTAGGTGCAATTTTTGGTGCAGGTAATTTTGACAACCAGATGGCCATCAGCCAACTCGCTCCCTATGTCGCTGATCACCCCACATCATTGCTCTCCGCCTTGGCCCACACACTTGACTTTGATATGGAATTCAATACCAAGAATGAACCATCCAATCCCACTTCCCCTTCTTCCATGGTGGGCTGAGTGCCTCGTCTCTGTCCCAACTTGTTGGTTGTATTCTCGTTTAGTTGTGTTTCACCTGCTCTTTTTGGCCAGTTAATCATTCTGTTCAGGTAGGTCTGTTTGTTCATTTTTTACCTCTTTGAGATTTGGTAATGTCTGTCCCCTGGTCAGCATACCTCAAATATATTTTTAAATGACAAGCCACTAATTGAATAATGAGGTTTATATATTACTATACAAGATGTCGATCTCCATGGGTTTCATTTATGCATTAAAAGCTCTTTATGTCTTGATTAATCTCTTGCTAAATGTGACATCTGTCATGGTTACATGACACATTTGAGGGCACTGAATGTAGAGATTAAAGCTGGGCGTGAGGAGGCTAAGAGGGTAAACTGGCAGGTTTCCCTGAACTGAAGCATACACTGGACCAATGCTGGGTAAAGGCAAGATATGCCCAAGTTGGTTCTGGGATGCATGTGTTGGTCAGCCCAGCGGTACCTTGAGGGCATTAAAACGCAACATTTTTGCTACTACTAATGTCAGTTCTTTATGGTTGCTTAAATAGGGTTTTTTAAATCCGTTCAGTTTAAAACATTGTCAAATCCAGAAGAATTCAACTACAAATAATAGCTCACGTTTGGAATTACTTCAGCTACAGTACCATGGCTGATGGATTTGTGAGCTTATTGGTTCGTTTAGCTTAGTACACTCTTGCTAATTGATGATTCTCTTCCCAGTATTTGTTAACGATTCCCTGATACCAAACTTCCTTATTTGGTCAACTTACTAAAACCCCCATTAGTTTTATGTTTTTTGTATTGTCCCTTGGGCAAACCTGCGCGCAGACCTCCCCAAGGAGGTCTCAACAACATAGGACATATTATTTTATCAAAATTAACAACGGAATTTGATGCACACCTGGGCCGTCCTGGTACCCTCCAGATTGAGGCAATTAAGCATCCTGACACAGATCTACACTTGGTTATGGACTCCTCCCTGGAGTCCATCCAAGTTCAGTTGTTTATTTGTTATCTACTTATATAGTCTTTGTTGTATATCCTTTCCCTCGGTCCCCTCTGCTCTGGCACCTTCCAAGGTGCCCTATTCCCAATCTTACTAGTGACTAGTTCATTGCAGTGTGACTGTACATCTCGCACCACTTTGCTGGGAATGAGAGAGTTACAGACACTCTATTGACATTAGTTGATCAGCCTTGTTACTTTATATGCATGAGAATTATCCATGTGGGGTTTTATTTGAGTGTAAACTGGGTGCGCTGGCCATTTGTCACGGTTTTTATGGAGTTTATCACAGTTTTCTCATTTCATATTATTGTTAGAATGTCTCAGCGTTATCCTTGACACCACCAACTGGGAACTGCCATCCTTCCTGCTTGTACCTGGTGGATTCAGACACTTTGTGATCATATTGTCACGATTCCCCAACTTTCCCCTAAGATTTATCAAATTCAACAGGTACTTGCTTCCCTCTCATCGGAATTCTTTTAAATAATGACAATCTGAGTAGTTTTCATCAACCCTTGCGTGGGGTGGATTTGTTGCATCAGCTGTCCCCTGTTGCAGCTGACTGGGTTTTTGCGGTGTTCATGCACAGCCAATTTTGTGGAAATTGGTGGAGGGTTTGGAGTGTTTCCTGGAGCGCGTTGCTCAGACATACTGTTCTTTCAAGATTTATCTAAGGTCTTCATTTTGCGCCAAGCTATCCTGGTGAACATGTATCTAAATGAATTTTGTGACAGGGCAAAGGCCCTACCTTTGTCAGATGTCGTTACAAAATCATTTCTCCGTTCCACCTTGGACCTCCCCACAAGAAACGCCCTGGTATGGCAATCTTCCCCTCCCAACTTCAACCAGCTGATTTAAGCTCTTTGGGGCGATTTTCCTGATCCAACCTAGAAGGGACCAGGTAATTTGTTCATCATTGGCTCACCCAGGGGGCCCTATAAATATGGTACTTAAAAAATTGCGCGCCTCTGAAAAGGAGGCATCTTATTCTTCCATCTCTTCATTTTTAGAAGAATTTGAAGGCGAGCAGGGGTCCAGCCCCAGATATAAATTAAATGTTTCTGTTGATTCTGCCACAATAATGCCACCTGTGGTTGCCCTATAAATATGGCGCCTGTGACTAATAATTTTCCCTTGAATGTGGCAAGGCTCTACTGATCTATCCCCTGTTTTGGAAAGATCACTGGTTTGTATGAGTTCTAGACTTCTTTTTTAGTAAATTGCGCATCTAAAATAGTTTTCTTCCATATCACATTCCTACCATGCTGGCCAAATCATTAATGAAGGTCTTATTGGTGATGGCCCTGGATAGCAATGAACAACTGCCTTTGGATCAGGTATGGGGTTTTTAAACCCAAAATGCGTTTTATAATGAGTTTTGGTTAAATTTAAACAAGCTGATCATCAGCTTCGGTGGCTCTTATGCAGACTCTATTCCTGTGAACCAAATTACACCAGAGAATCCGCGCTTGGCCCCTAAAATTATCCACAGAACCCAGGAGGAGGAGAAAGAATTACTTTTAAATTATGGAAATGTTTTTTTAGCAGCTGAGAATGTGGTAGAGTATGTGTCTTCAGTAGTGAGAGTGACCAACTATACCACTAAAAAATTATGACTCAAAAACTTATCCTGGAGGCATGCTTATGCCTGATGATGATTTTCTTGGGGAGGAGTTGGCGTTATCTGCTTTGAATGAAGACTATCAAGGATATTTTTTGCTGTCTGCTACCCTTTCTTCCCCTTTAGGAAAAATCAGCACAAAAATTTTTGTGGATACAGGAGCCTCAGAGAATTTTATTGACCAAGACCTAGCTGACTACCTTGAGTTGATTTTTTTCCAGGTGGTATGGTTAGGGGAGGGGCTTTCCAAGGTATTCCCACGCTGAAGGTTCTGGGGTTGGTGGATTATCAATTTGGCAAATATCATTTGGCTGGCCTCTTCCAGGCTATAAAAACCTTTTGTACCCCCTTAAATTATGAGTAGAGTGGTGGCGAAAATTTGACATCAGATCCAACTTAAAAGTCAATACCTTGTCATTATCACTGAAAGATGGTCAAAAATTTGTTGTCCCCTATTCTGAAGCAAAATCTCAGGGTAATTTGCCCCAATGGCCAAAAGTCCACACACTAAGTCTAGCTCTGTTGTTGAAGCCCACTTTGGAGGTACCCTTACATTCCTTCTTGGAGGGATTAGAATCTTCATTTGATGCAGCTTTAGCCAGTGTACTTCCATCTCATTCAAAGTTTGATTGTGAGTTCAAACTCACTGTTGATCTGGTGCTTATATCTTCTTCCATTTACCCTTTGACTGTACGGGAGGAGGCAGCTCTGATGTGTGAAACAAGTAGTTAGCTAAAGAGTCAATATATCAGCTTACCTCTTTAGTATGCTCCCCAATTCTTTTTGTGGAGAAAGCTAATGGTACCTTACGCCCATGCGTAGATTATGGGAATCTAAATTACGTCACAGTACCAGATTTGCTCACCCATCACAGTAAATTCACAGATTGCTCACTGTGTGGAGAAGGCTAGAGTCTTCTTTAAACTGGACTACTTAAACGCGTTTAATCAAATATGTATCAAGAAGGGCCAAGAGTGGCTCACCGAGTTCCAAACCAGAAAAATAATTTTCCAGTTTTGGGTTATGCCTTTTGGGTTTAAAACTGCGCCTACTATTTTCCAACGTCATATAAATGCGGCCTTGGGTGGACTTGCTGGGTGTATGCGCGGTGGCCTACATGGATGTTATTCTGGTGCTTTCCCCTGATCAAGTATTTCATGCAATACACCTGCGACAAGTGGTGGAGTGTTTTAGGGCAGCTGACCTTAAGATAAAAATCAGAAAATATGAGTTCTTCAAGTCCCAGGTCACCTTCCTTGGAAACGGCGTGTTTGACCAAGGCCACATTATAGCTCTAGACAAGGAGAAGGCGATTCATGAGTGGTCCACCCCGACCTCAGTTAAGGAATTGAGGAGTTTTTTGGTATGTGTACATTCCTTGAGAAATACACGCCAATTCTTCCTAAGGTGGCGGCGCCCTTGTATAAGGAAAGTAAAGCTAAGGTTCTACAGGGGTCTTCTATTCTGCAGGACGCCTTTCAAGCGGTAAAGTGCACCCTGCTATCTAAATATGTCCTTCGCCATGTAGATTTAGAAAAATAGTTTATTGTGGCTACTGATACTTCCAACTTTGTGATAGCGGCTGCCTTTTTACAAGTGGGCGAAGATTGTATAGAGCATCTAGTGGGATATTTTTCCAGGAAAATATCCTTACAAAATTATTTAACGTCATTTAATACAAAGGGTTATCTGAAGTGGGTGAGGCGCTGACCTCTTGGCATCAACATTTTCATGGCTCATCCCTACCATTCCGCATTAATACAAATAACTGTGCCTTGTTGTACTACCGCGCACCTCATGTTTGATACCACGGCAAACTCCTTGGAATGAGACCCTGGCCCAATTTGTGTTCTTGTATGATTTTATGAAGGGCAAGGAGAATGGTTTAGTGGATTCTTTGAGTAAAAACCCTGCGTTAGCTCTTAATACTAAGGAGGTAGAGGTGCACTATACCCACTTGTTGCTTCCACCAGATAATATTGGTTCCCAACATCCCTCTCCCATAGCACACTCGTCAGCGCTTGCTCCTCTGGAAAACGTGGAGGAATATGGTATGTTCATAAAGGTGGTCCTTTCTTACCCTTATCAGAGGAATATACTATGCTCCTCGCCAAGAGCAAGTTAAATCAGGAGGATATTACCAGGGGTTACCACGTGAAGGATGAAATGATGTGGTTTCAGGGGTCGCCTAAGGGTTCCTGCCAGACCACTTCGCTTGGGGTCATCCAGGACCATCATGAAGGAATCACCGTTAATCATCCTGGGAAGGCAAAGACTCTAGAGCTAATTCACCGCAATTACAATTGGAAGGGTTTAGCCGCGCAGGTGGCCAGGTATTGCAAGGAGTGCCTGGTCTGCAACTAAATGAAGCCAATTGCCAGCCCCTCACAGGGTTGTTGGTACCAGTTAAAAAAGATGAAGGGCCCTGGACTTCCTAATTGGTGGATTTTATTGTGGAGTTACCTGCATCTGAGGACTACGATGTTATTATGGTAGTGGTATACCGTTTTACAAAGTTCGCCCATTTTATTTCCAGTAAAACCACAGTAACTGTGGCAGAGATGGCTAGTCTCTTTGTGTCTCATGTATTCTCCCTTCATGGAGTGCCCCAGAGAAACTAGTGATCGTGGTCCCCAGTTTATCTCTGTTCTTTGGGAAGAGTTGTGTAAGACTCTTTAGTTTCTCCCCTGCCGTTCAACTGCCTATCACCCCCAATCAGATGGGCAGATGGAACAAGTAAACCAGTGTTTGATACAGTTCCTGTGGAGTTACACTGCCACAGATCATTCAGATTGGGTTTCCCATCTCCCCATTGCCCAGTTTAGCTATAACAACGCCCAACATGCATTTATCAGTTGTTCCCCATTTTTCGGCAACTATGGTTAACCACGCCTTCTACATGGAGCCCAGTTGTGAATCCAAAGTGGAAGCGGTGGTGTACTTTGCTAAGAATATCAAGAAAGTACACCAAGGGGTTACCGCAATTTTGGATGCAGCTATGAAAGCTTATATGGAGAACGCCAATGGTAAGAGAAGGGTAGGTCCTACGTACAAGTAAGAGGATCTCGTGATGCTTGATGCTAAAAATATCCCAATCAAGCAACCATGCAAAAAAACTGGGACCAAAAAGGATAGGGCCTTATTGCTTTGCCAGAAAGGTAAGCCATGCATCGTACCAGTTGGATCTTCCCTCATCATTCTGGATCTTTGCTGTCTTTCATTAAAGTAAGCTGATGTTGTTTGAGGGCTCCCCTCCAGAGACTCAAGAGGCTTATCTCATCAATGGTGCGCCAGAGTGGGAAGTGGAGGAATAAGTATACTCTTGCCGTGTAAGAGGAAGGCTTGAATACGTGGTATCCTGTAAGGGATTTAATGCAGCCAAGAACAGTTGGGTACCAGCGCACAATTGTGCCCATGCCCAATACCTGATTTATGTTTTCCATGAGCGTTTCCCTGAGGCATCAGGACCCAATTCTAACCAATGTATCGCCACCATGAAGCTGGTCCCTGCCCACAAGAACTTCTCCCTGACAGAAGCCCTGGAGTTGGTGGAGCCCCAACAGAACGGGAGAGTAATGTCATGGTACATGACACATGTTGTAATTTGGCGGAATCGTTGAGATACACTGTAAGGAATTTCGCACAGGGTTTGGCCCACTGAGCAATAGGACTAATGATATGATGATAGTGGCCCTTGTTAACAACAGAATACCTTAATTTTATATATATGGGGCATTTGCTCCCACTACACTATTTTATTTAATATAATATACAAAGCGGATCCTCGCTGTTTTGCTCACTCTATCCTCTTAACAACTCCCTTCTCTTAATTTCCCATCTATCTTATATACAGCAGCTTTGGATGATACCACTCTCATAGCTTGGACTATTCTGTTCCGCTAATTTTCCTCAATTTGGCTTGTTTATTCTTTAGTCCTCAATCGCCCTAATTGTAGGCTATTTAATTTATATTTGTCAAATGTTGACATCGCCTTATCGCCTTTTTTGAGGCGATCCAATAATAAGCCATTATATCCCAATGTCGCCTCATCTCAAGGCACTCAAATAATTGTAACTGATATCATTTTGACGGATCCTTCCCGATCTGCCCTAACTGTCCTAAGATTATTGTCCAGTCATATTGGAATTGCGACAACACAATTAAGGGCACTGACTGTAGAGTTATAGCTGTAAGTGAGGAGGCTAAAAGGGTAAAATTGGCAGGTTTCCCTGACCTGCAGAATATACTATGTACCAACGCTGGGTAAATGCAATATATGCCCAAGTTGGTCCTGTGGTGCATGTGATGGTCAGCCCAGTGGTACATTGAGGGCATTAAAACACACCAGCTTTGTTACTAATAATGAAGATTCTTTATGGTTACTTAAATAGGGTTTTGAAATCCGTTCAATAACATTGCCAAATCTGGGAAAATACAGCTATAGATAATAAATAAAGTTTGGACTTACTTGAGCTACAGTACCATGGCTGATGGTAATGTGCGCTTATTGTTCTGTTTAGGCTTGTTACCACTTTTGCAAATTAATGTTTTTCTTCCATGTGTTTAGATAATTCCCTGAGACCAAAATCCTTATTTGGTCAACTTACTAAAATCCTCGTTAGTTTTATGTTTTTTGTATGGTCCCTTGGGCAAACCTGTGCGCGGACCTCCTCAAGGAGGTCTCCAACAACTTAGGACATTTCACTTTATCAAAATAAACAATGGAGTCTAGTGCACATCTGGGCCATCATGGCCCCCTCCAGATTGAGGCACCCAAGCACCCTGACACAGATTTACACTTATTATGGACTCCTCCTTGGAGTCCAACCAAGTTCAGTTGTTTATTTGTTATCTACTCATATATCTGTGTTGTATAACCTTTACCTGGGTCCCCTCTGCTCCAGCACCTTCTGAGGTACCCTATTTTCTAATCTTACTAGTAACTAGTTCCCTTGCAAGTGTCTATGCATCCCGCACCTCCTCACTGAGAATGAGAGAGTTTCAGACACTCTCTTGACAAGATAAATGATCTATTTCTCTAAGAAAGCACTTACTTTTTTTGGAACTTAGCAAAAGTTCACTTTGCTTGCAATATTAGCTCATTATTTCGCATTGATAGTCTATTGAATTTATGTTTTTATAATTTAATGGTTAAAGTGAGCTTAAAAACCTTTTGGAGCGCTCTCACCCACGTTATGAATATCTCCCTATGATTTGAGTATAGAGAAACATTTATAACTCAAGATTACTCCCCATCTTGGTTTTCTCTATAGTTTTTGGTTGTTATTTTTAGAGCATTTTTTAGGGAAAACTATTTTTATAAATTTTGGAATTTGCTTCTATGAGTATGCTGAGACCACGTGTTTAAGTTCTTTTTATTTATAAAAGGAAAGCTGACCAGGGGATGGAGTTTAACAAAAGACTGAAAGAAAGAAAGTTTTGACAAAACCTGAGCAGGGTCAACTCCAACAAAGGAAAGTTTTCCACCTCCATATCAGGACTCAAATTTTTCTGGTTACGTCATGGGTAAGGTTTTCGTGTTTTTAGACCTTTTTAACCGCTAATAGATTCCTTTGGCTGGCACCCCAATTGATGTGCAAAGGGTGGAAATAAAACTTGCAACCTTCAGGTTGGTAGCCATATGACTTACAGCTCGCCTTCCACCCCCTTTAGTTTAAGTTCTTTTTAAGCTAGCTTCAGCTTTTTACATTAATTTGGTATATTAAAGCCATTGTACTCTAGGTCTGTCATAAAATAATAAATTAACTTTTGCAGCGCAACTTTTTACTATACAAAACCTTAGTTTTATGTGGCACTATAGGGCTATAAGTGCCATTACATTTTCAATCTATGCTAAAAGATACCTACTTAGTGTAAAAATATAATACAGATGGACTTTGTCCAGCACAGTAGATTTTTAATACAACGTGTTTAATTTCCAGTCCAGCGTAAGTTAAAAGGGAACATGATACTATATATGGTGAAGTATCAGCAGTAGCCATTTGAGATAACTTAGAACAAAATCTCAGTTATGAGGAGTTATTGAACACTGAGATAATTTCTATCAGGTAGCAACTAATCTAAGTAGTGTAAGGATAATAGTGAAGATTTTCTATGTATAGTAACTTATTTCATCTTAATTGACTTTTGTGATAATTTTATGATAGGTTTTCTATTTCTAAGCTTGGATTTTGCATTATCATTGACGTACATATGTTTTAGAAACTTAGATGTTTATGAATCTTAGCTTGAAATTTACTTAAATGTTTAACTAAAGCTCTTGAGACCTACATCGATGAATCCCCCCTTGGGTTGGGACCATCTAGTACTAAAAAAAGCTCTTGAGACCTTTTAAATGCAACATTTAGCTGAGTTTTAGTGCTCTTTTATATCATCAATTTTGTCCCTAAAATGAAGTGCATATGTGCTTTAAAAACATATATTTGTTAATGAACTAAAAAGCCAACTATTATAAGAGCAAGAGTCATTTACTATATATGGTCTTCTTTGTACCAGTAATCTGTTAGTATAGCTGTAACTCAGATACTGAACCTCAGACTTGCATAATAAATAGTTTATTGACAAAAAATTTACATTCTTTCTAAATAGTCCTCAGTAAGGTCTTTGATATTCTTATGGTATTTGATTTGAGGGTAAGTTATCTAATAAATTTCTATACATATTTGAAATTATACAAAAAGGTGTAACTACAAAAGGAATATTGGGCGAATCTTAGTCTAAAGAGAATACTTTTTGGCTATTATTAACAGACTTATAAATAAGAGCGTCTATAGGTAATTTTACGTTATTTTTAATAGATAGTAACAAAAGAAAGTGCTAATCATTGCAAAATCTGGTACCACAAAAGGAGGTAAAGATATATGAACTTAGCAAAGGGAAGAAATTAACTATTTAAAAAGTGAGAGAGTAAGGTTTATAATTATTTGCATTTGTATTTTAACACATTGTTGACCGGCAATTTTACAAAGAAACTATATCATGCCACTAGCTATTATTTTGTAATTGAATATGGAAGTAAAGTAAAACATTCTAAATAAACTCCATTATATTTTATTTATACTGAATGAAAATATTAAACTTTGGACATATTTTTATACAACTTTTTAGAATTTTTGTTTGGTATCACAATGTTGATTGGTGACAAGTTAACTTGTCACCGGTAAACAATGTGTTAAGAATGCAAAATGGCGAAATAATAGGTAAATTTGGAGAAAATTGATTAATTACAATTATCTTTTTTAAATTTTATAAAAAATTTGGAATGCTATAAGTTTTTCCTGTATTGGCTTATTATTTACAATATCAATACATGTATACATAGGTACAATAACAAACATCATTGTATTATGATTAAATACTAAAGTAATAAATATAAGTATGGTTTTTGATATAATTTAAACTAAAATAAAAATTCTTTAATGGCTTGACTAAGTTCTAGGAAGTAATTGTAAGATGTATATGACATCATCTATAATTTAAAATAAGAGTTAAAATAGGTAGTGCTTGAGGACTTGAGATTATTAGCTATCACTAACCAGTAGTTTTCAAGGCTAAAAAATCTGTTTTTGACTTGATAAGAGCAGCTAAAAACCCAGAAAAAACTAGTGCATCAATTGTGTTCCAAGACCAACAATAGTTGTAAATATTAGAAAAGCCTATATAATATTGTTAAGCTACATCTGCCATAGTAAAACAAGCACATATTAAGTATATCTTCAATAACTTTTGTTTGCAAAAATTCTAGTTTTAGCAATCATATTGAGGAGCTTTAATTTTATTAGTTTTTAGTCATAGCCAAATAAGAATCTAGAAGGTGATCAATAGGTTTTTACCAATACTATAACCTTTAGTTAAGGTAAGGGTGGTTAGCCTGGCAGGTAAAACTGCTTCCACCCTAGTGCAGGTTTTGAGTTCAAAACCTGTACTTGCTAAAAAAATTCTCAGTATAGTATATTTGTCCCAAGGTCGACCCACCTCAAATATTTCAATAACTTTTAATTAAGGTGTTAAGTGTGTGTTACCAATAACATGATAAAGTTCCTTATAGAAAACTTATCTTACAAAGATCATTCAATGTACCTGGTATTACAATGTCCATCAAAGTCAAAGTTTGAGATTCATTTAAGTTGTAACCAGGAGCTATAGGATAAAAAATAGATTTTACTAAGACTAACTTTTTGTCTATAAAATTTCCACCTTAGTAAATTCTTATAAGTTGATTTTTTATGACCTCCTTTATAGGTACTAAGAAATAAAATATAAGATAAATTTCTAAATTTTTTCAGGTAAAGGCTATCAGATAGTAATTACTAAAAAGGAAGAAGTCATACTAGAAAGGACTAAAGAGTTATTATTGCCTCCTTCTATAATATAGCTCAATGTGTATCATAATTTTTGTTATAGTTTTTATGGGAACATATTGAACTCTCAAATCTGGAAGTGAATCCTCACAAATTAGACACCAACTAATCCCCTATGTCCAATAAGACCATATTGGATAAGGCAAAACAATTTAAATCAATTATTATCTTAGGGAACTGATTTCTTTATACCACCATCAATATAACAACTGTAATATATTTCCAATTATCAACAATGATGTCAGATAACTATAACACAATGGAGTCTTTAGTTAACAGACGTCATCAAGTGACAAAAGCCCTTGTTTATCCCTTGATACAAAAATATAGGAAAGATTCTGATTTTAAGGGACCTTGAAGTTCTTATTGCAACAAAGCTCTTATTTGTCCTATAATTATAGATTAATTTTGACATAACAAAAAACATAAATTCTATTTACCTACATATTGCATACTTAGTTATTCTCTCAGTTTTTTAGGTTTAAAACACAAAGCTTGTACTAAAATAACAAAAGTGCAACATTTAGCCATTAAAAATATGAAAATTTCTAGCATGGTGTTTTGGTAAACCTTCACATCGCCCACCATTCTGCAATAAACTGGTCTTTCAAATTAGACATCTCTGAGACTAAAAGTAAAAAATCTTAGTCTTAACATGTTCCTAAAGCTGAGAATTTGTTTATCACTACAGGGGGCTCCTAGCTGTTTAGGTAGAAATTTATTTAAAAATTAGGTAATACCTCTAGCCAAGAGACTACACTCTCTAATGGAGTTGGCAGTGTATCTGTAATTAAGATTTTGCAGTATTATATGCCTCTTATGAAGCCTGAGAGCCTGGATTTCCAGGCACCATGAGTCTAATCTACTTTCTCAGATTTTAAATGTATCATAAAACTACAAGGACACTAGAATAACTATCTAGCAATTTTAAGATATTACATGCTTAACAGGAAGTGAATCCAGTTGGTATTTCACTACATTTGAACCTCTACTATAAGTGAAAGGATGGATTCATAACTTTCTGCTAAGGAGGTGGTTACTGGATCAGATCATTATCTCTATCATTTCGGTCGCCCAGAAATCTACCACATTCTTTTTCTAAAGATACAAATTGAGAGGTGGTTCAACAATCAGGGTAAAGAAATCTTTACATTCCAATGGCATCAATTTCTAGGACTCTGCCTCCACCTTTTGTTACAGTAGTTTAGAAACACTTGGACAATGACGCAGGTAAAACAAAAACAAAACCAGATTGCCTTGAGTTCAAATATAATCTTAAGAAAATGGAGGATTAATTGAATAATTGCCTAAAAGGTGTTTTGTTTGATGTAAAAGCCACTTTCAGCAAGCTAATCATGATCAGAAGCTGTCTCCATCTTTTTGAGCTTTCTTTGTCATAGGGCATAGTCCAAATTAAAACTCGATCTTTAAGTTGCAACAGCAACCCAAGGAGCTCTCCTTAAAATAGGGTACACCAGGCTATGATGTTTCCTCAAAAAATAGAGGAAGTGAAGGACCTAAAAGGCCCTCAGGACATTGTGGGCCCCTGAGTCCCCCATTCCCACATTTACAGTTACAATAGTGTTTAGAAATCCTGGAAGAAGGAACAATTACCATTTTCAAGGCCTTGTGTTGGCAGATGGAAAGTGAAGCTTGTAAGTGGTATATAAATTAAAAGAAGTATAAATGACCTTAGTCACACTTTGGACGCACTAGAAAGAGAGATGTTAAATTTAGTAAAAACTTTAATATGAAAGGTGATTATCTCAGTTTTGTAAAACAGATATGTGGAAATTAAGGCTAAGTCAGTAACCACAAGTATCAACTACAGATCCATTACAATGAGATTCTGACGCTGAAGTAACAGCTAAATCAGAAGGCCTCATTTTCTACCTTCAATCAGCATTAAGGTGAGATTCAAGGGGACATAAAAAGAATATGTGGTTAACTGACCAATAAGCTTTTCAATAATATGCTGAAGCAGAAATTTCTAACCCATTTCAATAATTCCTTTCATCTACATACCTCTGATCCTCTCACATCTGAAAGTAACAATAACAAAGAAATTGTAAACTGGAATAGAATTGCTTTGTACTTAAACGTTTGAAGATGCAATGGAAGAAGCAACCACTGACAATAAGTGAATCATAATTCCACCTACCTTAGCTGCAAATCCTGATACTATTATAGATTAATACCTGATAGACAATTAATATGCTATAAAACCAAAATGCCTTATTACAAAAGTTTGGCAGTGATCAGGCCCTCTAAAAATATAAACAAGCCTTCATAGAGATATGTTCAAAACAAAAGAAAATATAACCAAAAACTATATCTGGTTTGTGCTAGCGCACAACCCTTGGTCATAACTAATTAAATAATACATGACGTAATTAACACTTTGATAGAGAATATTGAGTCATGATTCAAGATATAGATACATAAAATAGGGTCAAAGGTGCATTTAGTGCATTTTCAATTAAAGAAAGCTCTAAATAAAATCCCATAGATTGTTTTCCAAAACTCCTGCCTTTTCAGTTACCTGTTCTGAACTCAAGTATATGTCATGGAGTCAAAGAATAAAGATAAGCTAAAATGCACCTAATTACAGGGCGAACACCTCATTGCCAAGCAATTCTGTCATCAACATTCTAAAGATGCATAAAAAGATTGTTAGCATGAATAAAGAGGATCTTTATGATGATGAACCTGGAATGCTTAAAACAAACTACTGTATTACTTAAGAAACCTGATGTCATTGGCTCTAAAGTAAACATGAAGGATGAGTTAATTTCTTCCAACTATAAAGGGCTTGATTTCTAATCCTCAATTTTTAAAACCCCTATGTTCTTCACACTGCCTCCACACATTGTTAACTTGGTAACTCATTCACCGCCAAAGTTCATATATTTTCCATTATTATGATTATTAAAGTGTATTTTCAGTGCTGTTATCTCATTAAAACCATAAAATGCATTAAGATCGAAACAATTCATTTTAATATGGAGTATGGCACCACTGGGCTTCAGTGTACTTCATTTATTAAGGTTTACTCCTCACTCCTCATCTGTTTCAATAAACTCTTCTTAGCTATTCTAGCCATAAGACTTTATAAAGCATAATATCTCTTTCTAGGTTCTCAGTTCATTTGCAAGTATACTGCTGTAGATTATAATAAAATGTTTTATTTTTCTTGGAAATTGAGTTTCCTTTATAATCAAGTTCTTTAAAAGCAATAAATGGGATGCTAAAGCATGAACTTGCCTACTAGAGAAGTAAATAGGATTAGCCAATTTGTATTATATGAGTGAGGCCAATGGGTGCATTTAACGCCGCTTGTGGGTTTAAAGTTAAGAAGAGATGCACCTATATCGTCTTAAATATGAACTTTATTAAGATATTAGATTACTATTAGTACTCAGGCCTATGTGAACATACTGTAAGAACGCTCATTGAAAAAGGGGTTAAACTCCTAGTTAAAGGAAGTTCTGCCTACCTGGTCTATACTTAACCCCAGCTATGAAGGTTTGATCTTAATATAGTCGATTTCACCAAAGACACTTGTATGGTAGGTCCTAATGCCCTAATCGCCTATGTATGACTAATACTAAAAAAAGATTTCTGGTATTCATAATATTGGAAGTCTAAAACTTTTTTAGAGCGTCTCCCTCAGTGGCCCTAATTGAAGCATCAGTTGGGAAAGATATAGTCAATGAGTAAAACAAAAATTCTGGAATATTACTCTGACCTATTTTCAACTATCACTTATATGACTTTGGTAGAATGAAAGGTGTCACGCATCATGTAAAATGAAGAGGCCTCACTTATCTGGCCCTAACCCTACAGTAAATGTAGATAGGAAGAAGCCCAGGTGGCGAGTTGAGGAAAATACATTACTATATTGATCACTGAAGCATATTCATACCCCTTGGGCCTCAATCCTACTCGCTGGTCAGTAAAAAGGTTGGATGCCACTCTGGTATCTTAAGTACTGAAACTTGACTCTGCAACCATGAGAAAATTACACAATTCTTCATTTATAATTTTTTTATTTTCTTTCTGGGATGCAATATTTCTCAGCTATAAATCTTTCTAGTGGCTTTTTAAAAATTGAGCTAGCACCTAAGTACTGAGAGAACATACCCTGATAGCTAATGAAGGGCTAAACAAATTGACCAGAATGCCACAGGGGGCCCTGCAATGCCCCTAAGACTTTTCAAAGCGCTGGATGGACTTTTAGGTTTATGAAGTTATCATACTCCTTAGTATATCTAAATGACATCATATTTTCCAAAACTTGTGATGGACACCTCAAAAATTATCAGGAAGTTTAATTGGCTGAGAAAGGCCTCCCTTTAGACTAAACCTTTTAAACTTTTTATAAGCTCAAAATCAGACTAGGGCACATGGGTATGAAACAAGGGATCCAA
This sequence comes from Massospora cicadina, assembly GCA_022478985.1. Lineage (NCBI taxonomy): Eukaryota > Fungi > Entomophthoromycota > Entomophthoromycetes > Entomophthorales > Entomophthoraceae > Massospora > Massospora cicadina. The sequence continues at coordinate 65,370 of JAKSZP010006787.1, forward strand.
TTCATACCTGATAAAGTTCTTGCTATTAAGAAAATGATTTTCCGTTGTACTATGAGGGATATTTCATACATTTCTAGAATGCTGAAATAATATAGACACTTCATCCCATAGTTAGATACTTTGCGGACCCTGGTGTTTTTTTAAAAGAGATTCACTTCAAATGGCACCCAAAACAGGACCAGGCTTTTTCCTTTTGAGAAAAGCTTAGTTTTAAATTGATCTCAATCAGCATTAATATTTATTCCTTTTTCTTAATTTTAATTCCATAGATGTTGCTGTGGGCGTTATAATTCACAATCTGAAGACTTCCAAGTGGATAACACTGTGGGGTACTTTAGCGTGACCTTCTTGAAAGCTGAGCAAAACTATAGCATTACCAAGTGTGAATTTGGTGGACATTCTCCTTCTCAACTTTCAAAAAGAATGTTGGAGGTAAAATGCCCCCAAATCCACTACTACAATCAGCCAATTACATGTCTGATCTTCTAATAATACTATGTTTAATGAGGATATGAGTACCATCGGCCAAAAGACCCTGGCAGATTCTCAGTGGAAGCCTACCCATTGGGAAAATATGTTTTATAATCAAAATCAGCGTATTAAGGTAAAAATGTGATGGTTGAATTGCTCTGACTCCTCAGCCAAATTCGGGGCATCCACCACATGGTTCCCCTCAGCCACGTCCTGTTCCATACCACTTTCTAAGCGGGGACCCCCCTTTTGTAGGTGTGATGGAGGTCCCCTGAGGTGTGAAGATTTTACCCGCCAGTGATTGGGTGCAATTTATCAAATCATTACCACATAGGTTTTTCTACCTCAGAATTTTTCCCTCATTCTGATAGGCCAAAGCCTATCTTACCTAATTCAGATGACTAAGCTATTTGACACTATAGCTCCAAATTCCCATGGCCCCGATATTCAAACTAGTTTAAATATGAAATACTAGTATTAAATAGGAGAGCTTTTTCTGGCTTGCCCTGCATAAATAATAAAAAAAAATAAAAAACATAAAAAAAGCATTTATTATTAATTTTATTTTAAATGTAAGTTTCATATATTTTGAGAAATATTTGTGGCGTCCATTGGTAGATCCCACAAACTGGTGCTCACTACAGGGGATCACCCTGTATACTTTGATAAAGTTTAAACCAATGGAGAGTGTCACCCATTGAGTGCAAAATGGAGAAAGAGCTGAAGACAATGATTGGATGGACAGCCTTACCACTTTGACATTTGGAGAAGAACGATTTGAGCGCATATTAATACCTGAGTCTTGATGCATCACCTGGCCGGCCACTGAAGCTGTGAGAGACCTTACCCATGGCATTCTTAATTCTGGCGACATTATGTCCTGCAAATGAGCGTCGTTGGTAGAGGAATGCCACTTGTTTCTCTATGAGACTAGTGTCCTCCCAGAGACCTATAGCCAGCTCACAAATTTGACCACCTATGTTTGCAAGTTTGCTCACCCCGCCTTGGTCCATATGATGCATCTCTTAGCCGGCCATCACGAAGAGCTACATTGACACCTAGATACCCATGAAGCTCTGAATTTAGCCTATGATAAGTTGTACCAACTGACCTCCAAACACCTTGGAGAAGTCAGATCTGGTGTGGAAGCTAATCGCAACTTCATCATTAATCTGCATGACTGACTTGCTACCATGGACACTTGGATTATAAAGAATATCAAGGAGGCCATGAAGATCTTTAGGGATGAACTGAACGCTTCCACTGCTAGCACTCGCTTGTTGCTGGAGGAGTTTGCTAAAGAACTTGAAAAGCACAATGAGCAAATGCACTGGGACCTTTTAGCCCCCATCTCCGCCCCCCAAGTTGAATATGAACATTGTGTGGATGTGGTGGAGCAACAGTTAACCCAGGCCTTTTCACGTGTTGATGAGCTCGAACGCTGTCTTCTGCTTGAACCATCTAGCGCCACCTCCACCCTTGCGGCTAAGGTTGTTCAGCTAGAAAAGGAGCTAGCTCTCAAAGCTTCATTTGAAAATACCAAATATTTGGCGCGTCGCCTGAATGAATATGAAAGCGAAGTGAAAGTGATAAAAGCTTCTCTGAAAAGCCCTGTGCTGTTGAAGGAAGTATTTAGTCAATTAACGCAGGTCAAGCGTAAGTATGAGCAGATCAAGGATGGAGTACATGTTTCAAGCTCACACTCTCGTGACAATGAAGGGTGTAAACATATGAAAGAAGAGCTGAAGAAACGCGTGGAAGCCGTGGAAGATGCTCAAATAAACCTAAGCTCACTGGTGTCACAACTCCACTTCTAAGGCAATGCTTTGGAACGCCGGTTGGAATATCTTGAAACTCACAAACTGGGGATCAAAGCTCGACTGAGACTATGTGAATCTGGGCCCCAAGAAGCCCTCTCCAAAAATGAAAACCTGGCTTGAAGCCATGCAAGACCAGTTTGATCGCCTTCCGCGCACCTTTGACCAGTTAAAATATCACTCTGAAACCCCAGAAACAGAAGCTCCAGCTATTCATACCCTTACTGGGAATGACTTTAGTTCATTTAAACCAACGTTCAAAGACAAGTTCATCCCCGGCGAGGGCAGCATTGCTTCGTTTTTATATGTTTAAAAAGTGGCTATGGAAGGGGCAACTGATCGTCAGAAGGCCAAACATATTTTTTTCTTTTTGGGCCACATGGCACAGGAGGTGATGGTCCCACATATGGATGCTCTTAGCGCCTTATCCGAGGTTAAAAAGGCCCTCATAAACACATTCGGCTCAAAACAGGCTTTAAGCATGAAAAAGAAAGCCTTTATGTGTATGAGTATCCAAAAAGGGGAGTCAGTGGTCGCCTTTGCGGAACAATTCTATATGGAAGCACAGACGTTGTTAACTTCAAAGATGTTGACCTTGGATGACGCTGTAGCCGCTGTTTTGACTGGAGTGGCATCTCACCCTCCTTTGGCGATGCACATCACCTCAGTTAAATGCTATTTCTGTACCATTAAAGATATCAAGGAGGCGTTACTAGATGTCGCTGACTTCCATAAGCCCAAAGTTTCTCATGGAGCAGTATCCCGCCCTCATGTTTTAGCCATTAAGGATCCAAAGCCCAAGCCTCAACCTGGCTATTGAAGACAAGAAGGAGCCCCTTCAGATAATGGGCCCTGAGGAGCAAAAGCTCAAAGCAAAACGCCCTGAACGCCCTCAGTGTGAATACTGCTACAAGTTTGGACACAAGGAGGCTGTGTGCTGGAAAAAGAAAGCTGATGCGGAAGAACAGGAGTAGGGAAAATAAATGTCATTATAGGGAGAGGCACACCTATTGCTGACGAATCTCATATGCCTGACTCATTTAAACAACTTATGCCAATACCTCGTATTACTAATACCCCTGGGGATGATTCTGAGGGGGGAACAGATGAGGTTGGCTATTTCGTTGTAGGAGTACCCACTGAAGTGGAAGTCCTCAATCGCTTGAACGCTGGAGGAGTAGATGAGGCCACCATACCTGAAGAGATGTATCTCCACCAAGTTCTAGGGGAGCCGGCCACTATTGACACTGCCAGAGATGTGGATGAGGTCTTGTCTAACCTTATTCGCCCTTTCCAGCATGGCCATACCATGCAGTCTATCCTGGAAAATTACCCTGAGACCGCGCGCAAATTAACCTCCACTTTTCATCTCAAGGAGGTCTTAGCGCTATAACCCAATTTTGGGGGATACTTACAAAGGTCGAAGTGGTTATCCAAAAAGTTTGGGTGATGGCCATCCTAGATACAGGCTCCCCGGTGAACGTAATCTCCTCCAATTTTGTGAAAAAGATCAAACTTGCGCCTGACTTGGATTACAACCAAGAATTTGGAACCGCCGGTCCCACCAACACCTGCGCACTTGGCGCTTACTAATCCTTTCCCATTCATATTGGGAAGCTTATTCTATTGGCCCACGCAGTAGCTTTGATAACAACGACTATGATATGCTCATAGGTACTCAGTTTATGATTGAATATGAAGGTATTATTAATATGAAGCAGGGTTCCTGTCATTGCTCAATTGTGAAGTCCCCTTAGTTCTATTCAATAAAGAACCCAGCAATAATGAATACTCTTGCATGGTTGAGTACCCGCTTTCCGCTTTACCCTTACATTATACCACCTCTGGGCGAAATACAAAGAAATTGCCTGATTCAGTGGATGCTATCGAAGGTATTACGTTTTATGCAGCCAATGAGGTGGTGATTAAGCCAGGTGAACAACGAGTGATAGACACAAAAATCATTCTCAAAATCCCTCGCCACTGTTTACTACACCTATTAAGCATTGAGGGTGTTAGCCTCTTTGAGCCTTGGGTATTGCCTGGCATTTTAGACCCAGCCTACCAGAGGCCTATTACCCTACTGTTGGGAAACCTCATTGAAAAGGACATAATTGTAAAAAAGCATCAGGAGGTGGGCCGAGGGTTTTTAACCCCTGTGGAAGAAGTTGAACAAATCCACTCCATTGGCTCGATGGCAGATTTAGGCCTGCCCACAGATAACCTGGTATGTACCTTAACAAACATCCATATCTCGGATGAGCTGACCTCAGATGAGTTGGAGAAAGTGCATACTCTCCTGGATGAGTATAGTGATATATTCTCAAAGTCGGACAATGATTATGGCCACATGAAGGGCGGGTGCCATTCCCTTGATGTGGATGATGCCTATCCCATTAGGTCAAAACCTTACCACAAATCAAAGGTGGAGGAACAGCAGATGAGTATGGAACTCACGCAGATATTAGACGCGGGGTTATTAGTTACTTTGCAAAGCCCCTAATCCTCCCCCTTTGAGCAATTAAGAATAAAAATGGAGGTCACGGATAGTTATGGACTATCGCAGGTTAATCAAAAATCTTGAAAAAGGATGGCTATCCTATCCACGCATTGATGACGCCCTGGCCCAGCTTTCAAGCTCAAACTTTTTCTTTGCCATGGACTTGGCTAGTGTCTATTGGAAAATGGATCTTTCTCCCAAGACCAGGAGAAATGCGCTTTGATACAGTGAAGGTCTTTTCCAACCCAATGATTACCCTGAGGTTGTACAATTCACCTGCCTCTTTCCAGAGTGCAATGGATCACATTTGCAGGATCTTAAGTTAACCTTCGTCATCATCTATCTTGATGACATTACCATATTCCTCAAAGTCCTTTAACAAACACTTTGATAACCTGAAGGAGGTGTTTTAACGTTTACAAAACAAATATTAAGTTAAAACCTTCGAAGTATGTACCTTTTTCCGAAGGAAATTAGACTTCCTCAGACATACCATTTCTTGAGAGGGTATCCAATCCATACAAGATAAGGTTGAAGCGATTGCCAGAATGCCCCCCCCAAAAAAAAAAATCTATGGGATATACAGGTATTTCAAGGGATGATGGGGTATTTCCATCAGTTCATCCCTAAGTTTGCCCAACTCAGCGAGCCCCCTTGTTCGCTTACTGAAGAGGAATATCCCTTTTCAATGGTGCACTGAACAGAAGGCTGCTTTTGTAACAATGAAGCTGATGCTACAAAGACGGCCTATCTTAAAGCATCCTGATTATGGAAAACCGTTTATTTTGTTTACAGACGCCTCAGACTACGCCGTCAGAGCCATCCTAGCCCAACTGGATGAAAAAGGGGTAGATCATCCTGTCTCATATTTCAAGTAAAATGCTATCCAAGGTGAAACGCAACTATAGTGTTACTGAGAAGGAGTGTCTTGACATTCTACTAGCGGTGAAGCATTACCGCCCTTCTTGTATGGGACCTCTTTCACTGTGATTATGTACCACGCACCTTTAAAATGGTTGCAAAACATGAAGGACCCTATGGGGCGGTTAGCTCGCTGGGCTCTAAAGCTCCAGCATTATGACAAGAAGATCAAACACTGCGCTGGAACCCGTCACATGAATGTTGATGGGTTAACTCGGCTGCCCATCCTCCATTTAGATAACAGTGAAGCAGAGCGGCTGTATGATCTTTTAATGACCCCAAATGACTGGGAGGATGAGGATGAGCCCGTACAGAGGATGTTGGCCCAGCACTCTCATAACACTAAATTTAGAAAACGGGAAGTTGTATAAACTTTTAGGGGTGAAGTGGTTGCCTTACCTACGGCCCTCAGAACGTGTACCTGTTATCTTGGAAGCTCATTTAACCTTAGGCCATGGAGGAGCAAAGAAAACCTATGAGTGGATTAAGGATCAGTGCTTTTTGGAGGGAATTATGGAAGCCATCATTGAAGTCTTGGATGCTTGCCTTATGTGTAAGAAGCAGTCTCAGTTCAAGACTATATACCAATATCAGCCAACTACCCCGCAACAGCCATTCCATACCATAAGCTTGGACGTAGTAGGGCCACTTCCTTAGACCACAGGTGGAAACAGATATATCTTGGTAGGTATTGACCACTTTACAAATTGGGTTGAAGCTGTAGCGCTTCCAGCCCAAACTGTTAAGGCCACTGCCACCTTTCTCCATCAAAATATTTTCACTCAACACGGGTGCCCTCAAGTACTACTCTACGACAATGGAAAAAACTTCACTTCCATAGTAGTCAAAATCTTGGCTACCTCCATGGGAGCTCAGCAACTATTCTCAGCTCCATATAACCCATCAACCAATAGTACGGTGGAGTGAGAAAATGGAACTTTGGTTTCCATCTTACGGAAAATGGCCTCATCTGATCCCCTTCATTGGGATCATTATCTCCCTAGTGCTCTTATGGCTTACCAAATTAGCTATCACCAGATTCTGAAAATGTCCCCTTTCCAAGTTTTGTATGGCAGGGAACCAGGCATACCTGCCCTTCTAGCTAAGGATGTCTTCTCTAGTGGAGAGGAGCCTGAGAAAGCCATGCGAAGGTTAGCTAACCGCATCATTCAGCTTCAATCAGAGGCTATGACCAACCTAGCTAAAACAGTCAATAAAGAGGCCAAGCTGCCTTCGAGCTTTGAGCTCCCCTACCTTCATTCTAAGTGTCAGATATGGTATTATATTACCACAATTGCATAACTCCTCAAAGTAGCAAACTTGGATCAATCTGGGAGGGGCCATTTACCATCACGTATAAGAGAGGAAATGAATATTCTATCAAGTCTTTGGCTACAGGAGTTAACATAGACTGGGTACATGGCCATTTCCTACGGCCCTACACTCCCCAACAATCTTGAGGGGGGCAATGTCAGACATTCTCCTTCTCGACTTTCAAAAAGAAGGTTGGAGGTAAAAATGCCCCTGAATCTACTACTACAATCGGCCAATTACATGTCAGATCTTCTAATAATACTATGGTTAATGAGGATATGAGTACCATCGGCCAAAAGACCCTGGCAGATTATCAGTGGAACCCTACCCATTGGGAAAACATGTTTTATAATCAAAATCAGCGTATTAAGGTAAAAACTGATAGTTAGATTGCTCCAACTCCTCAGCCAAATTTGGGGCGTCCACCACATGGTTCCCCCTCTACCGCATCCCATTCCTTACCACTTTCTAAGTGGGGACCTCCCCCCTTTTGTAGGCGTGATGGAGGTCCCCCAAGGTGTGAAGATTTTACCCACTGGTGATTGGGTGCAATTTATCAAATCATCATCACACGGGTTTGTTCTACCTCAGAATATTTTCCCTCGTTCTGATAGGCCAAAGCCTATCTTTCCTAATTCAGATGACTGAGCTATTTGACACTATAGCTCCAAGTTCCCATGGCCCCAATATCTGAACTAGTTTAAATATGAAATACTAGTATTGAATAGGAGAGCTTTTTCTGGCTTGCCCCCGCATAAATAATAAAAAAATAAAAAACATTAAAAAAGCGTTTATTATTACTTTTATTTTAAAATTAAGTTTCATATATTTTGAGAAATATTTGTGGCGTCCGTTGGCAGATCCCACATGAATGTTAAGTGGTATTACTGAACATTAAATACTTCCTCTCTTACTTATATGGGACAAAATTCACCATCATAGCCAACCATGTCTTCCCATGTGTTGGATAATTGATTGATTTGATTCCTGATCCTGAGATCAAAATTATAACATGACTCCAACTCTGCTATTAAATTTTACCTTAAAACAGATTGCATTGTAGTTAGGCTCATGAATTTTCATTTAACCCATTTTTCAACAATAAATTTCCTCCCATAATTGCATTTTATAATAGTCAATGATCTTCATCACTTGACGTTAGTTGTATCTTAAATGAAGCGACTCAACTATATATACCATTTGCATAATTCTAAAACAAGGAATTACTTTTTCTTGCTGTATTTAATTTGGCTGTTTTGTGGGATTGGAAATAATAGTTGTACCAGCCAACTATTGACCTGTGCATATAACATGAAGAAGTACTCTCTCTACAAAATTGATGTTCACTACAGAGGGCTGTATAAAAAATAGTTATAACCTACAATGGATCTAACTCAAAAGGAGGAAATGGCAGGATTGATCATCCGTCATGTTTTATGATAATTTCCCCACCTTTAATAGGATGGACTAGAGGTAGTCAAATTTATTATTCCCTCAGTTTGAAACTTTGAGGCTTATACGTTCACTGCAGAACAGCTGAGACATATTGGGGTACTTTCTACTCTGAAAATTCCTACTCTCTGGCCATTAACAATCTGATCTAGTGCCCGCCTTATTTCTCCATCATCAGAATCAAGGACAGCTGATTCAGCATTATAAAAAAATTTCAATCTCTGAGGCCTAGCCAGATACTACAACAAGCTAACTTGCTAGCTCAAATGAAGCAATATCTTTCATGGTATCTTCAACCCATAATGTGATAATCCCAATTGACCATTTTCGCCACCATTATTTAATCATGGAATTGTTTACAAGTGTAAAAAACATGGAAGAGCTTCAGTACCTTAATAGGCTCCTTGAAATAAGTTTTCAAGGTGTTTGCCTGGAAGTTAATGACAACCACAACCTTAGTGTTCAAATATACAACATTTGGACAAACTTTTTAGTAAATTGAACTCAGATGTTGGCCACATGATACCAACCCTTGTGAAACCACGGAGTCACCAACAAAATGGGTTCAAAGATGGCATCGCTCTGAGAGGAGATTGTTATATTTGGAGTACTTTGGGAGATTTTACTCATCAGGCTTAGGCAGTTGAGACGCTTGACCAATATACTCAATGTAAAATGAGGTGGCTTCACAGCATTTAAGAAACAACATTGAGGCTACCAACCATCTCCTGACTGAGTTACAACAATTTAGAAATCAACAAACAACCACTCATTAGGACATCTAGCATTTCTAGAATCTGTCCAAACACCACAACAAGAGAATGAAGATCTCCTCCAGTCAGATAATGATCTATTGCGTCATGTCTGCGAACTTTGTAACATGGATACTTCTCACAAGTTTGAATTAGGTAATTTGCATGCTATTGTTGGGACTTGCAAAAAGCTCATGGAACTGCAACAGTTCAAGCAGTAGCGGTTTACATGAGCAGGAGAACTGTACCATTTGGAAACTTCAAATTGAAGGTGAGATACAGGACAGTAGGTTATTGCCATCCTTGAACTATGCTCCCTACTTAATCAGAGCTATTCAAAGAGAAACCACGGAAGAAGAGTTCCTCAGGTACCAATGCATCAACTACGCACTCTGCCAACATCATTGTTTGTCTTACCTCCTTCTGTGGAGGTACCAGCTCCTGAACATAGTCAACCCTAAATTATAAGCCCTGGACCCTGGATTAGTGCAGCACAAATGTCATCTGTATCAGGAAGCTACTATCCAGGATTCCAGAGATTTATCTAATTAATATTACTAAATCTGACAAACTTGGGAATGTGCGGTTGTTCTTAAAGATGTTCAAGATGACCATGCATAGAGCTGATGTTCTTTTCAATATCACAACTATGATTAACTGTTTAGATGAGAGTCAAGGTCTGATCATACCCACTTACCTGTGAAACACTGGAACTTCGCTGATATAAAAAGCGATTTTATAAGAGTTTAAAAATCCTAAACGCATAGCTACCCAGAAGGCTGAATTTATGACCATTCAGATTAAGAAGAACAAAATTATTATCAAGTTTGCTGTCCACTTTACCATGAAGACCAGAGATTGTTGGGTGTTAATGCCGCGTTGGACTCTGAAAATAAGATTTCACTTCGAAATGCCACCAAGAATTATTTAGAGTTATAATGGTTTTTGCTACCAGCACTCATAAAGGGTCTAGATACACTATCTATGATCATATAACTAAAGATTTGTGAATTTACATTTGAACCTCTCAATGTGAAATTATGAACCAGCTGATTTTTACAAATAAGGCAGAGGGAACATTAATAGTTTGCCTCCCTTTAAGTGAATATTGAGAATTGGTGAAACCTAGCAAGATAACTTTTTTATCACTAGGTGTAGTGAGATAACTTGTTGGATCTGTGAATATAAGGGGCATTACGTGGCCATCTTTCATAAATGTTGAACTGGGTGAACCTTGTGACATCTCAGGAAAGATGACAGCCAGGGAAAAGAACCTCAGCAGTATAATGGGGACGCTTTACTGCCAGTTATCGTCCATTTTTGTACCAAAAGCCTGAAAATACAAGTTATTCTCATACTTAATAAACCAATAAGGGCATTTACACAGTGTTATTCATCGCCAGAAGTCACAATCAGCCAAGGAATGAGAGAGACAAGAGGTTTTTATAAACCTTATGCTGCACAAATTGTCAAACATAATCAATTTAAGATACTATCTTGATTAATTATTACCTCCTGTACAAGGAGACCAAAATTGCACTACTAATCAAGACCTGAACACCTAATTCACTTATTTAGAAAAATATATTAAGACAATGATTAGTCAAATCATTATTCTTTTTATTCTTAAAATAAATGGGAATTCACACTACCTTGTCATACATTTGCCCTCACAACTTCAAGAAAAAAAATTTGGGTCAAAATAGACCGAAAGGGGTAAATTTGAGACATTTACAAGTCCACGATTAAAATAAGAGCGTTTTAAGCAAAAATAACAATAGTCTTGGTCAAAAAACTCTGGCCAATTCTCGGTGAAACCCTCAAATCAGGGTAACATTTTTGCTAATACTACACATGCAAATAGCAGGAGGTCAGGCAGTTGGATTGCCCCGCCCACTCAGCGGAATCAGGGGAGTCTATTGGAGGTTCCTCCCTGGGCCACGTCTAGTTCAATTAAAACACCTAAGCAGGGACCACCCCTTTTATAGGCTTGGCGGGGGTCCCCCAGGTGCAATTATTTTCTACCACGGTGATTAGCTGAAATATATCAAATCTTTACCCCTTGGGTTTGTCTTGCCTAAAATTAATTTTTCATCTGTTGTTCCACCAAAGTGAAGTAAGTTTCCTGAGCTCTGATAGGTCAAATCTCCATATTCCAGCTCAGACCATACTAAGCTATTCTTAACTTAGCATTAATTTCCCTTCAACCCTCAATACAGTTTAAATACTGAGTGGTAAGATATCAATAGTGCTTGTTTTTCTTACCCTACGCCACCACTAATAACACATAAAAACTAGCTTTTTTCATTAGTTTTTTATTATCTTTAATATAAGTAAGTTATTTGTGGAATCCAGCGGAAATTTGCACCAGCAAGCAACAATTAGCTGTATTCCTACAAAGTAATGTTCATTACAGGGGTTCCTGTACATCACAAAAAAATCGCCTAAAAATGAAGACTTTCAAATTGAGTAATACTCCAACTATTCCCCTTTAAACTGAATCAAGAATAGTTGCCCTTGAAAAGCGACTATCAAGATATTTATCCCGTCTTAAAGAGCTTGAGCAGCTCACATTTAAAACCCCAATTCAAGACAAGTTCACCCCCAGTAAAGGGAGCATTGCCTCATTTTGTGTATGTTTATGCATCTGCCATGCAAGGCGCGACTGACAAGTGAAAAATAAAATATATTCTTCCTTGCTTAAGTTTCTAGGCACAAGATATAATATTCCCTTATATGGACACTCTGCATACCTGTCAGGCAGACGGCAAGTAGAAAATAGACTGGCCTACCAGCCTGGATGCCGGAGCATTCAAGTGGTGAACTAAAATGCCAGGGGCACTGCTGCTGGTACGACGGATATAGAACTGGAAGGGAACTTAAATCTCAACAAATAAAAATGGAAATTTGGGGGAGGGTGCTTTTATTGAAAATTTAAGGGAAGAGAATCGAGAATCAATTTTCTCAGTGCAATGCGCCCAATTAAATAGTCATCAATTTTGGGGAAAATAAGTCAGGATTGGGTTCTGCAAGTTTGACCTAAGTGGTGAACTATTCAGGAATGGGCGGGTTAGTTCCCTGGGGACTGAGATTGTAAAATTTGGTGACGAGCCAAGTTTTGGTTGGATCAACCTAAGTGGTGAACTATTTGGAAATGGGCGGGTTAGTTCCCTGCGGACTGACATCGCTAGGTTTGGTGGCAGGCTGAGTTGTGGTCAGTTCAACCTAAGAGGTGAACTATCTGGGAATAAGAGGGTTAGTTCCCTGGGGGACTGACATCACAAAATTTGCTAACAAGCCAAGTTGCAGTCAGTGGTATTGCATCAGGCGCAATGCCCAATTTTCTGGAAGGAAGCTGCCCATTGGGGGTGATGCCTGACAGATTTGGGAGGGGGGAAGATTTTTGATCATCATGTAAACTGAATTGCAACTGTTGGGCGTTCTGGCTGTTAGATCAGCTTCATATCTCTTTGACCATTTGAAATCCGAGTATCTGGCTGATTGCCGCTCAAATTAGTTGCAATAAGTTCCATTTCGGTGATCTCAGTGCATATTTTACTAATTCCTCGTAACAGTTCTGCCAAGGAGAGTGCAAGTACCAGAAGCGGGATCTGAAGCTGAAGGGCTATTTCCAGCGCTTGTCTACCACGTGAGCGAGATCGCCCTTGAGTAACGAGGGGTATGGCCATCCTCTTTGGTACTTTCTTGCTCAGGAACAGAAAGGTGGGCCAATCAATGCCCAGAGGACGTTCCTTGGGACTTACAATACCTGGGCAGAGGTTAAGGAGGCTCTTTTGGCTGAATATGGTTCAAAACAGAGTTTAACCAGGGAAAAACAGGACTTTATGCGCCTTAGCATATATGAAGGCGAACTGACCACTACCTTTGCTGAGGGGTTTTACCTCACTGCGCAGAGATTGCCAACGTCTAACATGCTAACCCTTGATGATGTCATCGCAGCCATATTAACTGGGTTAGCTTCACAACCCTCTCTAGCCAGGCATATCATTTCAGTGAAGCGCAACTTCAATAACATATGCAATATAAAAGAGGCTTTGTTAGATGTTGCTGATTTCCATACACGTGCAACAACAAATAAAGCTAATTTGAAACTTCCGATTCTAACCATTGAGGAGCTTATGCCTGTAGGACAATTGGGGGTGGGCCCACCTGTGCCTATCCACCCTGTGATACCTGATCCTTCAATGCGACTTAAAGCAGATATAACTCCCTTCTGTAGGTCTGAGACCTGTAAGGCTTTTGATACCGTGCTCACACACAAGATCACTAAATCCGCTATGCCTTCCCTTCCAGCCAAGCTGGTAGTTGCGCGCCCTAAAGGTAACCCCTGTAACAATAAAGGGATTGCTGAAAAGACTTATGATCAGAGGATAGCTACCCAACCTCATATTCCTGTCTCCCCTATCTCAATTGCAACATTGCCAATTGTTGAGAATACTCCCAGGGATAAATCTGAGGGGAGTTACAATGATGCTGGTTGCTATATATTAGGAGTACCCACAGAATTGGAAGTCCCTGATCGATTGTATTCTGGAGGAGAAGATGAGACCACCATATCTGAGGAAACATACCTCAGCCAAGTTATAGGGTGTCCCAAAGTTATTGATACTGCCAGAGATGCCAATCAGTTCTTGGCTGGTTTGAATCAACATCTTCATCAGGTTCATACAATAAAATTCATATTGGATAAATACCCTGAGACCACTTATAAACTAATCTCCACCTTCCATCTCAAGGAGGTCTTGTTTTGTCTCCTAATCTTGGAGGAACACTCAACAAGGTGTAAATGGTTATTCAAAAAGTCCAGGTAATGGCCATTTTGAATAAAAGGATCCCCAGTGAACGTAATCTCCTCAATATTGAACAAAAAGATAAAACTGGTGCCTAACTTGGAGTATAATCTAGAGTTTGGAACTGCGAGGCCAAACAACACTCAAGCCATTGTGGCATACTCTTCCCTTCCCATTTGATTTTGGGAAGCTCATCTTAAAATCCCCAGCATTGGCTTTAGACAACAACACTTATGATATGCTCATAGTTACCCAATTTATGATTGAGTATGAGGGATAATCAACATTGTCAGAAAATTGCTTTTCTGAACATTAGGCTCCGCTAGTGTGCCAGGCCAACCAGTATAGAGACTGGTTGACCCTTACTGTTTTTCCCTCATAGGCATACCAAACCTCTACAAGGACACGTCTAACCCACCAACCCAGCAGACCAACGACTTTGCCTTAGCCCCATGGTCCCTCTTGGGTGTGCCCCTTTGAGTCCGTCCCCCATCCTGTGCGGCTATGGCACTCCTGCACTACACCACCCTCATGACCAATTTCCAGCCCCTCTTGGGTGTGTCCCGGTAATTCCATCCCCCATCCTGAGTAGCTATGGCATTCCCGCGCTGCACCACCCTCATGGATGACGGCCATCAGCACATCATCATTGGTGGCTGGTTGGACAGGTTCCCATCAGTTCCTCATAGGGCTGAGGTATGGGAGCTGACAGTATCGGCCACTCCAGGAGCATCACCCTGCACCTACTTTAGGGATCTTAAGTCCCACTCCTATCTACTCTAGTGGCTCTTGCTACTTCAAATAGATAAAAAGTGGGTGAAATAGAGATCTTTATCTGAGGGGAAGGAAGACTATTTATAATCTAGGTTACTGCACCTATGAAATCCCTCAGCTATCCAAGCTAGATCCTCAACCAAAAGCAGTCATCCATGGTAGTGATTCCCTCCCATTCCACTTGTCCCAATCACCGATTATCAGATTTACTCATCCTTGACACAAGTCGCCAGTCAGCTATATATAAATTCTATTATAATAATATTTTGAGCATCATTGGCATAAGTCGCTGGTACTCTGAATTAGGAAGTAAATTCATAATTAGATTTTTGATAACATATTCTAGGGCTTTTCGCCAGAAAATCCCACAATTGTTTAATGGAAGTTGATATCAGGATAAGATTCCGCCAAACTCAGACTTAATTCAGCGAAATCATCATCAGATAGTTGTAATAAATATATCAGCTTTCCACCCAAAATTCCCACAATCACCCAAAATTCAAGTCACGTCAAACTAGAAATCCGCCAAACCTAAAACAATTAATATTCTTTATAACTTTAACTAATTTAAACTAGGCAATTAGCTGGAAATCATACCTGAGTAACTGACACCCTAGTTCTGATATTATTGGGAGGAATCCATCTGGTTAATTTCTGACATTCCCCCCTCAACCAGATGGTATACCTTCAGCGCAACCCGCCCCAATGGTGGGCCAAACATACCCCAGCGCCCCCTTAAAGGAGCGCCAGGTCCATTCCAGTGGCTTTTACCACCTCTAACCTGTTCTCCAACTACTCTAGCAGCCCACCAGTGAAGCCCCTTGTAGTGAGAACCAAAGTCAAAAAATATTTTTTGAACAGTGGGCTCCACTAGTGTTCCAGGACAACCAGTATGGAGACTGGTTGACCCTTACTGTTTTTCCCTCATAGGCGTACCAACCCCCTACAAGTCCACGTCCAACCCACCAACCCAGCATACCAACATCTTCGCTTTAGCCCCATGGTCCCTCTTGGGTGTGCCCTGTCAATTTCATCCCCCATCCTGGGTGGCTATGGCACTCCTGCACTACACCACCCTCATGACCAATTTCCAGCCCCTCTTGGGTGTGTCCCGGTAATTCCATCCCCCATCCTGGGTAGCTATGGCATTCCCGCGCTGCACCACCCTCATGTATGACGGCCATCAGCACATCATCATTGGTGGCAAATTGGCCAGGTTCCTGACAGTTCCTCATAGGGCTGAGGTATGGGAGCTGGCAGCGTCGGCCGCTTCAGGCGCATCACCCTGCACCTACTTCAGGGATCTCTAGTCCCGCTCCTATCCATTCTAGTGGCTCTTGCTACTTCAAATATATAAAAAGTGGGCAAAATAGAGATCTTTATTTGGAGGGAAGGAAAACTATTTTTAATCTAGGCTACTGCGCCTATGAAAACCTCTTGGCTATCCAAGCCGGAACCTCAACCAAGAGCAGTCATCCATGGTAGTGATTCCCTCCTATTCCGCTTGTCCCAATCACTGAATATTAGATCAACTCATCCTTGGCACAAGTCACCAGTCAGCCATATATAAATTGCTATTATAATAGCTACTTTGAACTCTCCTTCCGCTGGTGTAACTTTCCGAGCAAAATTACATGAATTTATAAAACAAATCAAATTTGCCGTTGTAGTTTCACTCTGATGTCCTCAGATTCTCCGCTGGCTGCTCCAGCGTGGGGCAGCAGCGAAACTCCCCTTCCATTTTACGTCTGACATGAAAACGCGCTAGGACTGCTTCACCCAGTCATTCCAAGCCTATGGGAAGATTTATTCCGCCCAAGGACATAGATGCCCACCTTGCTCATACCCAAGTAGTACCTCGCTGCCCCCTAGTGCTCCCCTGGAGAAATATGCACTACAGCCTAAGGGTTGAATATGGGAAACTATTCCCATACCACAACCAAGCCATTATCAAAATGGCACAGGTGGTGATGACACCCGCCGGCTTTATTGATTTCCGCCCCTACAAGGGGTATTATGACCTCAGCTTCACCTATGAAGTTGACGCTGCCACTGCAGCAACTGTGCCCCTGGTATTCCAGGGCACCCCTCTCCCCACAACTCAGACTTGGCTCCCAGCAGATACCACTTTGGTTTTACAGTTTGCTGGCTTGCCCACCCACCTCCCCCCTGAAGTGCTCCACCAGGAGCTGATGGATGGTTTGGCAGCCTATGGCTCCAACCCCATCTTACAATTTGTGGTCCCAAATGGGACCACATGACTCGCTGGGCCTCGGGTGTATGCCACAATCAGCCCTGAATTTAATAAAATCGCAGTGTCAATTCTGCCACACACCATTATTCCCTCAGCACCTGACCATCTGTTTTAGCCCGTTTTAAGGGCGGGCGGATGATCTGTCTGTCATGTTATGAGTTAAACCACTTGAAACGCAAGTGCCCCTCCTCAACCACCTTTGGCAGATCAGGTTTTATCCGCTAACCTCCAATATGCTGCCCACCCTGTACAATTCCCAGTATGAGGCACAATCCTACCTTCCCCACCCCCAAAGCCTGTTGCTGCAGCTGCACCTGCAGCCACCAATCAGCCTCCTCCTCACCTCAATGCCATAAACAATTCCACCAATCAAGCATCAGATTGTATCCCAGTCTGATCCCATACTTCCTTTAAAAGATTAAACCAAACCTCAACCATACGCTGATTCCCCGATCCAATTCAACCAAAACCCATATAAATTATTGGTTGAAATTGACAAATCAGGTAAGTTCATTGAAGAACCATCTCTGCAAATCGAGCAGTTCGTTAATGCAGAATGGGACGCCAGATACCCCCCTCAACTATATACCCCACAGGCAAATTCCAAATCATTTCACAGTGATCACCAGCTTGCAGTCAAAGCAGCTGCAACACCAGATAGTCATCCCCTGTGTAAAGCTGTCGCTAAATTAGTAGCAATGCTCACAAGAGGTATTTCACCTCCTGTTATCCCTGCAACCTTAACTCCAAAAAATTAAAATCATGGTGAATCAGCTATACAAAAATGCAAACGATGCTATCCAAATGTGGCAACTATAGCACGGAATCCAAAAGCAAAAATAACCTGAAACAAAATTTCCACGTTTATTAAACTCCCAGATGCCCACATCAAAGCTGAAAAAGCTTTAACCAAATAACTCAGTGCCATTTAAATATAGCTGGAAATTTCCATGAAATTCCAATTATCAGTGATATTGAACCTCATGCCGCAGATGCCCCAACGCCATTACTATCAGCCATGACACGCACTCTACTATGGGAGGAAGAAGCTGCTGCCAAAGAGGCTGCTGAAGACAAGCCCCAACCCCTTACACCATGGAGGGATAAGCGGTTTCCGCTGCACACCTGGTTGGTTTCATTTCATTTCATTCAATCCGCTCATTAGGGAGTTTTGTTTGAACTAAGTATTTATGTTAGTTTTTTAGTTAGTTTTAGTTTTGGTAATGTCCATCCCCTGGTCGGCTTGCCTCAAATTAATATAATAAATACTTTGAGCATCCTTGGCATAAGTCGCTGGTACTCTGAATTAGGCAGCAAATTCATAATTAGATGATTAATAACAAATACTTCAGCTTTTCTCAGAAAATCCCACAATCGTTTTTCATGGCAGCTGGCATCAGGATGAGGTTCTGCCAAACTCGTATTCAAGTCAGCAAAATCATCATTGGATGTTTGTAAATGAATACATTGGCTTCCCTATGTAAATATTTACAATCACCCACAATTACATAGTCTGTGCTGAACTAGTAATCTTCCTACCCTAAACGATTAATATTCTTTATAACATCTTATAATATCAAACTAGGCGATTAGATGGCAATCACACCTGACTAACTGGCACCCCCTAATTCTGATATTATTGGGAGGAATCCATCTGGTTAATTTCTGACAAATATGAAGCAAGGTTTCCTCATTACTCAACTATGAAGTATTTTTAGCCTTATCCAATATAGATCCTAGCAAGAACGAATATTCTTGCCTAGTTGAGTACCCATTCTCCGCTTTACCTTTGCATTATACCACCTCTGGGTGCAATACTAAAAAATTGCCAAAATTTAGTGGATGCTAGGGATGGTATTCCTTTATATGCTTCAGAAAAGCTATCAATTAAGCCTGGTGAACAATGAGTGGTTGACACTAAGATCACGCTCCAAATCCCACACCATTTCTTGTTGCACCTTGTAAGTTTTGAGGGCGTCAGCCCCCTTGGAGCCTCAGGTATTGCCTGGTATACTAGACCTAGTCTACTAGAGGCCTATCACCCTGCTGTTGGGGAACCTCACCATCAAGTTATCGTTATAAGAAAACACCAGGAGATTGGAAGTGGCTTATTTTTCCCGTGGAGGACATTGAACATATTCACTTCATTGGCTCTACATTAGATATGAGCTTGTCAACGGATAACCTGTTTTGTACCTTACCCAATGTCCATAACTCATATGAGCTGACTTCAGATGAACTTGATAAAGTTCATACTTTATTAGAAGGATTTAGTGACATATCTTCAACATTATATAATGACTATGGTCACATGAAAGACTGGAGCCACTCCATTGATGTGGGTGATGCCCATCCTATTTGGTCAAACCCTTACTGCAAGTCAAAGTTGGAATAACAGCAGATGAGGACGGAGATCAAGCAGTTACTAGACGCAGGATTACTAGTTCCATCACAAAGCCCTTGGTCTTCCCCCTTTTGCTAATTAAAAGAATAACGGAGGTTATTGTATAGTCATGGACTACCACAAATTAAATAACCTCACAAAAAAAGTATAGCTATACTATCCCCCACATTAACAGCGCCCTGGCACAACTCTCCTGATTTAACTTCTTCTCCACAATGGGCTTGGCTAGTGGCTAATGGAAAATGGACCTTTCTTTCCAAGAACAGGAGAAATGTGCTCTGATTTTAAGTGAGGGTCCCTTTCAGCCCACTCAATTACCTTAAGGGCTGTGAAACGCATCTTCAACTTTCCAGCGTGCTATTAATCACATCTTGCAGGAATTTAAAGTTAAGTTGTGTTATCATCTATCTTGATGACATCACTGTGCTCTCAAAAAACTTTAATGAACAACTTGATCACCTGAAGGGGGTGTTTTCGCTTACATGAGTAAAATATTAAGTTAAAACCCTCAAAGTGTATCTTTTTTTAGTACTAGATGGTCCCAACCCAAGGGGTGACCTCAAAATGTACCTTCTTCCAAAGGAAATTGGATTTCCTTGGATACTCTATTTCTCAAGAGCGAAGTCAACCCATACAAGATAAGGTCAAAGCGATCTCAAAAAATCCTTTCCCTAAAAATTTATGGTAAATTCAGGTATTTCTAGGGATGATGGGGTATTACCATCAGTTCATCCCCAAGTTTGACCACCTTAGTGAACCCCTTGTCCACCTACTGACTAAGAACTCTTCTTTTCCATTGGGGTGCTGAACAGAAGGCCGCTTTTGAGACGCTGAAGCAACTGCTACAACAACGTTCTATTCTGGGGAATCCTGACTATGGAAAACCATTTATCTTGTTTACTGATGCCTCAGACTATGCTGTTGGGGCCATCTTAGCCCAATTGGATGAAAACGGTGTAGATCATCCTGTATCCTATTTTAGTTAGATGCTGTCAAAGGATGAACGTAACTACAGTGTAACAGAGAAGGAGTGCCTTGTTGTTCTGTTAACTGTAAAGCACTACCACCCTTTCCTATATGGAACTACCTTCACTGTGGTTACTGACCACGCAACCCTAAAATGGTTACAGAACATGAAAGATACTACTGGCCAGTTAGCTCGCTGGGCTTTAAAGCTCCAGCCTTATGACATTGAGATCGAACACCATGCTGGAACCCATCATATAAATGTTGATGGGTTGACTTGGCTACCAGTCCTTCACTTGAATAATAATGAGGCAGAGAGGCTACATGATCTCTTAATGATCCCCAATGACTGGGAAGATGAGGATGAGACTGTACAGAAAATGTTGGCCCAACACTCCTGTAACACTAAAGTGGAGAACGGGAAGTTGTATAAGCAGGTGTGAACCAAATAGCTGCCTTACCTTCAGCCCCCAGAGCGCGTACCTGCTATCCTAGAAGCTCACTCCACCCTAGGTCATGGAGGGGCAAAGAAAACAAATGAGTAGAAGGGATCAGTACTATTGGGAAGTTATTATAGATACTATTGTCAAAGTCTTGGATGCCTGCTTCACGTGTCAGAAGCAATCCAGTTTCAAGACTAGATACCAATATCAACCAAGTACCTCTCAAAAACCGTTCCACACCATCAGCCTAGACGTAGTAGGTCCCCTCCCACAGATTACTGGTGGAACCAAATTTATACTAGTGGGCATTGACTACTTTACTAAGTGGGTTGAAGCCGTGGCTCCCCTGCCCAAACGGCTAATGCCACAGCCACGTTTTTACATCTAAACATTTTCACTCTTTATGGCTGTCCCCAAGCACTACTATGCGACAATGGTAAGAACTTCACCTCCAGAGTAGTCAAAATTCTGGCTACTTTCTTGAAAGTCCAAAAAATTTTCTCAGCTCTGTATAATCCCTCTATCAACGGGACCGTGGAGAGAGCAAATGGAACCTTGGTCTCCATTCTACGAAAAATGGCATCTTCTGATCCACTACACTGGGATCAATACCTACCCAGTTCTCTTATGGCCTACCAGATTAGTTATCACCAGATCTTGAAAATGTCCCCATCCATGTCTTGTATGGGCGGGAACAGGAATATCTTCCCTCTTATCTAAAGATGTATTCTCCTCTAGAGTTAAGGAACTTGAGAATATATGAGAAGGTTGGCTCAGCGCATCATCCAAGTCCAATATGAGGCTATGATCAATATAGCTAAAATGGTGACTAAAGAAGGGCAGCCTGCTAATGAGCTCTGAACCCCTATATCTACCTTCCAAGTGTCTGACCTGGTTCTGTATTATCATAAACGCATCACTCCTAGAAGTGGTAAGCTTAGGTCAGCCTTATAAAGCCCTTTTGTCATTACCTATAAGAGAGGTGCAGAGACTCTATCAAATCCTTGGCTATAGGACTGTCATTAACTGGGTATATGGCCGCTTCCTATGGCCCTATTCTCCACCAACATTCTTGAGGGGGGTGATGTTAGACAATTGCCCTCCCAGCTTCAAGAAAAGAGTGTTGGGTCAAAATATGCCTGAAGGAGGGAAAGGTTGGACATTTATAAGTCTGAAATTGGGATAAAAGCGTTTTAAGCGAAAATAACAATAATTTTGGTCTAAAAACCCTGGTCAATTCTCAGTGGAACCCCTCAAATCAGGGTAACACTTTTTCCAATACTACACGTGCAAATAGAACGAGGTTAGGCAGTTGTATTGCCCCGCTACTCAGTGGAATTAGGGGAGTCTATTGGAGGTTCCTCCCTGGAACACGTCTAGTTCAATTAAAACACCTAAACGGGGACCACCCCTTTTTATAGGCTTGGCGGGGGTCCCCCAAGATGCAATTATTTCTCTCACGGTGATTAGTTGAAATATCAAATCTTTACCTCTTAGGTTTGTCTTGCCTAAAATTAAATTTTCCATAAGTCATTCTGCCAAAGTGAAACAACTTTCCCAAACTCTTATAATTCAAATCTCCATTTCCTCTCAGACCATACTAAGCAAATATGAACTTAGCATTGATTTCCCTTCAACCCTCAATACAGTTTAAATACTGAGCGTTAAGATATTGATAGGGTTTGTTTTTCTTAATCTGCGCCGCCACAAATAATAACATATAAAAACCAACTTTTATTTCATTAGTGTTTTATTATCTTTGATATAAGTAAGTCGTTTGTGGAATCCAGCGGAGATTGGCACCAGTGAGCAACAATTAGCTAGATTCCAACAACACTTCAAATTATATTTATATTGATATTTGAGTAAAAAAGTTCAGGTGTGAGCCATTGTTGACAGAGGCGCTCCTGTGAATGTAATATCCAGTCAGTTTGCAAAATGATTAAGATTAGCTCCCATTGTAGACCACTTATAATGATATGGGACATCTGGGCCTACAAGTACTACTAGAAAAGGGACGTATAGTGCGTTATCAATGAGGTTCAGTTCTTTGCAGGTTAGTGCACCTGTATAGTACTTCCCAATGTTAATTACCAAATTTTTGTGGCACTGGCTTTTTTAAATTTCATAACGCGCTGTTTTAAACCATTAGGAGAATAATACCACTATCCTTGGTCAAACACTACCCCTTCACTAGTAGAGGGATAATCAGGATTCTATATCTCATAGGAATGACTTCAACGATGTAGATATAATGATGGTGTAGTCCTCATTTGTTATCAACAAGTAGGTCACAAAAGTTCTCCTTCTCCTTCCACCATTCTCAAGAATAAAGGTATTCCCAATAGAGCTTCCATGGATTGTGTTACATACCTGGAGAACAGCGTGTGGTGTCCACCAGGATGAACTTGAAGCTACCTGAAGGATGTGAAGAATAAAATTTTTTTCCCTTGGCAACAGGTGAGGGCTGAACCTGTCGTGGCTCCTGATATAATCTCGTCTGGCCACCAGTAGATTTGAATATTACTTGCCAGCCTAGCTGCCTCCAGAGTGTTTGTAAAAAGAGGTCAGAAGATCACCTTGGTACATATCACCCCGCTAAAAGTTAGTAAGGAAATGAGTCCAGAGATTATAAAGAGTTTTTTTAGTACGGATGGTCCCAACAGAGATTATAAAGAGTTTGGTTTACGTGAACCAATCCTGTTAAATTGTGTGGTATCTCTCATAAACAACTTAGTGGTCTAAATGAGACTTAGAAAGATCAAGCAATGGTCGTTCATACGAAATTATGCTTGAGTATTTGAAATGGACAATTACATCCTTGGGTGCGCTGTGGGATTCAGCACCATGTTGATAATGGGGTGCAAGGCCCGCTTGATTACAGCCATTATAAAGAAGTGAGGCCAGTGATAAGGAGGTGCAAAAGTAATTGGAGAAGCTCAAAATAAGAAACGCTCATGCTCTCAAGCAGCCCATGATCCAGTCTGGTGCTCATAGTTAAGTAAAAAAAGAAGGCTCTAGTATAGTAGCCATTGATTTCTGACGTTTGAATGATAACACTTAAAAGGATTGTTATTCTTTACCTCATATAGATGACGCTTTAGATAATTAGGAGGAGCTAAATAATTTACTTTTTAGGACTTATCTGCGGATACTGGTATATCACGCTGCCTCCTAGAGACCAAAAAAAGTATGCAATAATTACCTCTCAAGTAATTCCACCCAACTTAAATGCCCCAGGGACTGTGTAATGCACTGGCCACATTCCAGCAGGCTATAGACACTAAGATATGGGATTTGAAGAAGAATTTCACTTGGTCTATCTCAATAATATAAATGAGTTATCAAAGACTGTTTTTTTATCATCTAGCTCACTTAAAAAAAAGTCTTTCATAGGTTGGCCTGAGCTCAGTTAAAGATTAAGCCTAGAAAATGCCAGTTTTTCTTGTCCCAACTCGAATTTTGGGCACATCATTGACACTCAAGGAATGTAGCCACAACCTTAAAAGCCAGAGGCCATTAAAAGCATGAGAGAACCTGTTGTTAAGCAGGATATAAAAGTCTTCCATGGAATGGTTGGATATCACCAACAATTTATATTTGGATTTTACAACTCACAGATCCTTTATGCCATACAATTTGAGGAGGAATCAATTTTCAATGATCACAAAAATGTAAATATATTTAATTGGTTGCATAAGGTCTTGACTGAAGCTCCCATTTTTATATACTTGAACTTTAATCAGCCCTTTATAATGAAGTCTATTTCATCTCTCACAGCTATAGAAGGAGTACTTTATCAAATAATAAAGATGAGAAGGAGCATCTTCTAGCCTTTTCCAGTCATTCTATATACATTCATGGACAAAATACATAGTAACTGAGCAATAATGCTTATATGTCACATCCACTTTTAAACAATTTTAAGTTCACATACACAAAACCAAAATCAAAACTGTACTAACCAAGTTTCTTTGCGGTGGTTATACAATCTCAAGGAGCCTGAAGGTTGGTTAGTACAACATCCTTAAAATTAAAGGCCTATGAATATGGGTTAGTACATTGCTAAGAATATACCAATTAAAATGCTGATGGGCTTTTGCAGCTGCCTGTCATGGCAGCAAACACTCCCTTTGTGGATCAACTCTTCAAAAAATTAAAAAAAATGCTGATGAAAGTCTTTTATTCGCCGCACCTTGTATTGGCTCATGTAGGACACTGAAATCACGATGGACAAGTATACAAAATTGTGGGGAACGACCAGAGAATAAACCCCCCACCTTCATCTCATCTGGAGATAATCATGCAAGATCAAGCACCGTAGGACATTAGGCTTTCTAAAGACCTTGAAAAATTTAACAAGAGTATTATTGAGAGCCTTTAAGGTTCTAATTTAAGATGTAATAACAAAATTCATGAATGTCAAGCCCCCAACTTTATAAGCCCACAACTACTTACCAGTTGGTCAAGCCTAGTAACTCCTGGCACATAGTATTTAAAAATGTTCTATGGACTTTTCTATATAGTGTTATTACCTTTAATTATCAAGATAGCAGTCAATAACACTAAGTGAGTTAGGCTTGGCTATCATGGTTGGAAAATGACATCATAATTGGTACCAACGTTAGGGACCAAGCTGTATGTTGGGAGGCCAAGAAGGTGAAGTTGGCAGGCCTCCTTGACCTCAAGCATACCATAGATCAACGCTGAGTTAAGGCGAAGTATGCCCAGGTTGGTCCTATAGATGCAAGAATAGTTTGCCCTGTATAATAGCAGGAGCGTTAAAGCGAACTAGCTTTTCGATGGGTAAAAATGGTTTGCTTCAGTTTTTAGGTGAGCGGGGTCTTGAAACCCATTCAGTTTTTGAAAATTCCAGCTCATATCAGCTGCTCCTACAATAAATTACCTGAGTTCTGTCGGTTACCAAGTACAGTTTATTGCCCAATGGAAATTTGCGCCTATTGGTGCGCCTCAGCTTAGACCCACTTCCCTTGATTAGTTGTTTTCTCAAATACCCTTAAATTCCTCATGTTGAGACCAATCTCCGTTGTTCAACTTCCCTCATAATAAACCCCTTGCTAGTACACCATTTTTTGTATACATGTCATCTTGGACGATCCTGTGCATGGACCTCTCTAAGAAGGTCTCGTGAAACATTAACTATTTAATTTTAACTATGACAAGTTTACTACCCATGCACTGTTGGTCCACCCAGGTTCCTTCCAGCCTAGGGCGACTATCCCTTATCACTCCATGCATAGCATTGCTCTTTTTTGGGTGCTCCCTCTAAGATAACCATCTTTGACCTGAGTTATTCTAGCTCAAGCACCCTCTGCTGGGCTCTAGTAACTTTTGTACTAACAACTAGTTCCTGGCGTTGGCCCTGTTCACCATGCACTACCATGCTGGGAACAGGAGAGCTATAGACACTCTCCTTAAATTAGTTGACCAACCCTTTAAGTCTATGTGCACGAACTTTTTCCATTTGGGACTTTCACAAAGCACAAATAGTGTGCGCCAGCGTTGGCCTTGTCTGTGTTAGGTCTCACCACTGTTTACTCCTTTTCCCAAAGTTGGAGCATCTTAGCGTTATTTTTGCTACCTTCAACTGGAAAGTACCCACCCTTCTTGCTCATACCCGGTGGATACAGATGCCTCACAATCTGGAAGTCAAGATTCACCAACTTTCCACTGAAATAATAAAGTTGGTTCAACTTAATTAGGGTTTTCTTTGACACCACGTTTAGCTGGGGCCAGTGGTATCCTCAAAGGTGGGCCTAAGGTGATGGCCTTAGATAACGTTGGACAACCCATTACTATAATGTAATATAGGGTCATTTGCATCTAAAAATGCGTTTCATAACAACAATTCCCTATATACCAGTGAACCATATCTACTCCCTTATGGCTCAGATATGGAACCCATTTCTATGTATCAAATTACCTCAGATAACCCCCGCTTGACCTCTACCATGATCCGCAGCACTCAGGAAATGGAGAAGGAACTACGTTTACAATATAAAAATGTTTATGCAACTGTGGAAGATATGGTGGGATATGTGGCCTCAGTAGTAAGAGTGGCCATTATCCCTCTCCATTTTATGATTCAAAAACATACTAGGGATACATGTTAATGCCAGATGAAGAGTTTGGTGGTGAAGTGTTGTCATTGTCTGTTATGAATAAAGATTATTTGGGATATTTTTGCTAACTGGTATCCTTTAATTCCCTTCAGGTAAAATTAGCACTACTATCTTGGTGGATACTAGAGCCTCTGAAAGTTTCATTAATCAAGGCCTAGCCGACTACCTAGAGCTTTGTTACTTGCCAGGTGGTATAGTTAGGGGGCTTCTCAAGGTATCCTCACTCTAAAGGTACTAGGGTTAGTGGATTATCAAGTGGGCAAATATCTCTTGACAGACCGTTTCCAAGCTATCAAAAACCTTTTGTACCCCATTATTTTGGGAGTGGAATGGTGTACAAAGTTTGACGTCAGGACCAACTTGAGAGCTAATACCATATCCCTCACATTAAAGAATGGCCGTACATTAGTTGTTCCTTTGTCTGAGGCTAACTTCCAGGGCGATTTTCCCCACTGGCCCAATATCAACACCCTCAGTCTTGCTCCATTGTTGAAGCCCTCACTGGAGGTACCTTTAACTTCTTGTTTGGAGGGTTTGGAATCTTCGTTTGATGCGGCTTCAGCCAATGAATTACCTGCTCATTCAGAGTTTGATTGCGAGCTCAAGATCACAGTTGATCTGGTGCGCATATCTTCCCTGATTTACCCTTTGACCATATGGGAGGAAGCAACATTAGATGTGTGGGTTAAGAAGCTGTTATCCAAAGGCGCGATTTTTCAGCGTAACTCCTCTGTATGCTCCCCACTTCTCATTGTAGAGAAAGCCAATGGAACGTTAGGCCCTTGCTTATATTATGGGAACCTAAACAATTTTATCATTCCAGATCTTCATCCCATCCCTTTGGAGTCACATATTGCGCTATGTGGAGAAGGCTAAAGTCTTTTCCAAACTGGATTGCCCATTTTGCGTTCAATCAGATATGGATCAAGAAGGGACAGGAATGGTTAATCGCATTCCAGACCAGAAAAGGTATTTTCCAGTTCTGGGTCATGCCCTTTGGGCTTAAGAATGCCCCTGCTATCTTTCAACGCCGCATTGATGCAGCTTTGGGGGACCTGCTGATGTATGCGCGGTTGCTTACATAAATGATATTTTGCTGTTTTCCCCTGATCATGAGTCCCATGCAGTACACCTTTGGCGAGTAGTGGAGAGGTTAAAGGCAGCCAGCCTTACGCTGAAGATCACCAAGTGTGAATTTTTCAAGTTTCCAGGTCACCTTTCTGGGCAACGTCGTGTTTGACTAAGGACACATGATAACTAGACAAGGATAATGCAATTCGTGAGTGGCCTACCCCAATTTCTGTCAAGGAATTGAGGAGCTATTTGAGGACGTGTACGTTACTCAAGAAGTTCACACCAAACCTGTCTGAGGTAGCGGCGCCCTTGTACAAGGCAAATGGTGCAAAAGTGCTTCAGTGGTCCCCCGTTTTGGAGGATGCTTTCCAAGCAGTAAATTGCACCCTGTTGTCCACGTCCATTCTTCGCCATGTAGATCCTGAAAAGGAGTTCATTGTGGCTACTGATGCCTCCAACTTCGCCATAGCGGCTGCCTTATTACAATTAGGTGAAGATGGTATAGAGCATCCGGTAGGACATTTTTCTAGGAAGATGTCTCTTCCTGAGTTAAACTACGCCGTTTATGACAAAGAGTTATTAGCTGTGGTGGAGGCGTTGACTTATTGCCGTCATCACCTGTTTGGCTCTTCCCAACCTTTCCGCATATGTACAGATCACCGTGCCTTGGTGTACTACTTCACACCTCATGTCTTAACCCCACGGCAGACCCATTGGCATGAGACCCTTGCCCAATTTGAATTTTCTTATGAGTTCACCAAGGGCAAGGAGAATGGGTTAGCGGATGCTTTGAGCTGCAATCCTGCATTAACTCTTGATCCAAAGGAGGTAGAGGTTCATAAAACCCAGTTGATGATTCCGCCAGATAAGATTGTGTCTCAACTTTCCTCTTCCACGGCCAACAGGCCCGCGCTCGCACCTCTGGAAAATGTGGAGGAATACAGTATGTTCAGAAAGGTAGTCCTTTCTCAGCCATTAGTGGCCGAAAATACTATGGTACTTGCTAAGAGCGCGCTGAATCAGGAGGATCTAACCAGGATTTATCATGTAAAGGATTAGATGGTGTGGTTTTAGGGTCGCTTATGGGTTCCTTCTGGTCCATTTCACTTGTAAATCATCTGGAACTATTATGACAGAATAATTTGTTCAACCTGTGAAAGCAAAAATTTTGTAGTTAATTCGATGCACCTACAATTGGAAAGTCTTACCTGCTCAGGTGGGACGGTATTGTAAAGAGTGCATGATCTGCAATCAAATGAAACCAAATTGACAATCTTTAGCGGTGTCGTTGGTACCAGTTCAAAAAGGCTGAAGGGCATTGGAATTCCTATCGCTGGATTTCATTGTGAATTTACCTGTTTCTGATGGTTATGATGCCATCATGGTGGTGGTGGACCGTTTTACATAGTTCGCCAAATTTATTCCTTGCAGAACAACAATAACCGCGGTTGAGATGGCTAGGCTTTTCGTCACTCAATTGTTTGCGCTTCATGGGGTCCCCCAAGAAATTATTAGTTATTGGGGACCCCAGTTTACCTCTTTCTTTTGGGAATAGTTGTGTAAGACTCTTCAGATTCGCCCCTGCTATTCAACTAACTATCATCCCCAATCAGATGGGCATACTGAATGAGTGAACCAGTGCTTAGAACAGTTTATGAGGTGTTACACTGCCGTAGATCATTCAGATTGGGTTCCTTACCTTCCTATGGCCCAGTTTAGCTACAACAACACTTTTCATTCTTCGATCAGTTGTTCCCCATTTTTCCAACCACAGCTTCAACCCCGCCTTTAACATGGAGCCCAGCTGTGGATCTAAAGTTAAAGCGGTGGTGAACTTTGCCAAGACTATCAAGAAAGTACACCAGGTGGTTTCCATAAGTTTGGAGGCGGTAATGAAGGTATTCAGGGAGAACACTGATGGTAAGTGACTAGTGGGTCCAGCGTATAGAGCAGGGGATCTTGTGATGCTTGATGCTTGTAACATACCTATCATGCATTCATGCAAAAAGCTGAGACCAAAGAGGATTGGCCCTTACCGCGTTGATGGAAAGGTGGGCCACGCCTCATACCAGTTGGATCTTCCCTCTTCATTTTGGGTCTTTTCTGTCTTTCATGAGAGCAAATTGACGTTGTTTGAGGGGCCCTCACCAGAGAATCCTGAGGATTATCTCGTGGATGGGGTGCCAGAGTGGGAAGTGGAGGAAATAGTAGCCTCCCGTAGAGTAAAAAGAAGACTTGATTACTTGATATCATGTAAGGGATTTGACAAAGCGGAAAACAGTTGGGTACCAGCACATGACTGCACACATGCCCAAGACCTGATCGACATTTTCCACAAGTGCTTTCCCCAGGCTGCCAGACCTCAGTAAAAGCAAACCGTCGCTGCAATGAAGTTAGCCCTATCCCACAAGAACTTTTCCTGACGCAAGCCTCTGTAGGGGTTGGAGCCCCAAAGGGAGGAGAGAGTAATGTCATGGTTGTAAAATGACATCATAAATGGGACCAACATTGGGGATAAAGCTGCATGTCAAGAGGTCAAGAAGGTGAAGTTGGCAGGCCTCCCTGACCTCAAGTTTACCATAGATCAAAGCTGAGTTAAGGCGAAGTATGACCAAGTTGGTCCTATGGATGCAAGAGAAGTTTGGCCCTGTATAATAGCAGAAGCGTTAAAATGAACTAGCTTTGTGATGAATAAAAATGGGTCGCTTCAGTTTTTAGGTGAATGGGGTCTCAAAACCCATTCAGTTTTTGAAATTTCCAGCTCAGGTTGGCCACTCCTACAATAAATTACCTGAGTTTGGTCAATTACCAAGTACAGTTTATTGCCCAATGGAAGTTTGCACCTATTGGTGCGCCTCAGCTTAGACCTGCTTCCTTATATTGATTGTTTTCCCAAATACCCTTAAATTCCTCATGTTGAGACCAATCTCCGTTGTTCAACTTCCCTCATAATTAACCCCTTTGCTATTACACCATTTTTTGTATTTATGTCATCTTGGACGATCCTGTGCATGGACCTCTCTAAGAAGGTCTCGTGCAACATTAACCATTTAATTTTAACTATGACAAATTTACTACCCATGCACTGTTGGTCCACCCAGGTTCCCTCCAGCCTAGGGCGACTATCCCTTACCACTCCATTCATAGCATTGCTCCTTTTTGGGTGCTCCCTCTAAGATAACCATCTTTGACCTGAGTTATTCTATCTCAGGCACCCTCTGCTGGGCTCTAATAACTTTTGTACTAACAACTAGTTCCTGGCGTTGGCCCTGTGCACCATGCACTACCACGCTAGGAACAGGAGAGTTATAGACACTCTCCTTACATTGGCCCCTTTAGGCATCTTATGGAAATATCAAATGCAAAGTTTACAATGGAAAAAATAATACACCCAAATGGCTGTCCACAAATTATCCTCACGGAAAATGCCACTTATTTTACAACTTGAGAGGTTTCCCAACTAAATGATATAATGAAAAATTTTCGGAGTTCTTACTGTCCCTTATCATACTGAGACCAACGGAATGGTGGAGCATGCTAATTTTACCCTAGTACAAGCTCTTTAGAAATTTGCCAACAACTTTTTCATATTAATGGGCCATCTATGTGGACTCAACTGTTCCTTCATACAATACTAATTGCTAAAGAGGTATAAGATTATCACCTTCCCAGATTCTATATGGTCACCACCATGAATTACTGACTCTGTTGCAATCTATTTTTAGTGACAAGGATAAAATATTGCCATCCAATTACTTTGAATGACTGCTAAGATCCATGATTAAGATTCAGACTGAGGCCTATGAAGCAGCCCTGACCCAGAAGGATCATTTATGAGGAGAGGAATGGCTTGCATAGGTTCACCACAATAAGCTTTGTAGTTGGCAAATGGTTCACCTACTGTGATACTAATGATTTGGTAGAGTGCTTAAGTTAGCTACCTTTTGGAAAGAGCCTTGCGATATACTTGACCAATTTGCTTCCAAAGCCTACACTACTCAAATCTTAATTGATGTACAAATAGTCAATTGAGTCCATGCCAAATTCCTATTAACCTATTATGAACCTAACGGCCCTCTCATCAAAAATTGAGTGGTAAATAAATTCAAAGGGGGTAGTGTTGGATAATAATTGACTTAAGGCCTAGTTTCTAATTGGAGTCATAATATAATTCTGACTTCATTGCTAGATTTTGCCCAAAAATGGAATTGATTAGTAGTGATCTCATAATTTCCAATTTTACCCTTTCTTGACATATAAATCTTTTCACAATTACATTGTACAAAAGCTGATGATCCTCATTATGAGACCTACTGAACCTTGAATGAAGTTATTTGACTATAAGTATTATTTGCTAATTCACAATTAAGGATTGCTTATTTTGTCAACTTTTGTCATTTAATCATTAGATCTTTAATGTAATCTTACCTATGCTAAAGGATTGAGAACTTTACCGTGTAGTTGTGCTATATGGTAGAGCTAAAATTGGACTGGCTAACCATAACCTGTGCAAGCAGTGAGTAAATGAATCTCTCACTACACCCCCCAACTTCAGCACATCTGAAAAATCATGCAAGCTCACTGCGCCATAGGTTAGGGAGGTCTACTTAAGGCCTAAATCTAACTCAGTAAGGGAATTACTGTGAATCCCTAAGGTTCAATATTTAAGGTATAAAAACGAAATGCCATGAATGTTAAGCGCATCAGCCTTATAAGTCTACCACTACCTACCAATTAGTCAAACCTTATTGGGCTTGGCACACAGTGTCTATAGATATTATAGGACCCTTCCCAGCTAGTATCCTCAACTTCAGATACATCAAAGTATCAATTGATCACCTTACTAGGAAGGTTAAAGCCCAAGCTATAAAAGATCTTGGAGTAATGTCTACCGCTAAATTTATAATGAAACAGGTAATTAACAAGCCTGATTATCCGTGAGTTATCCTCTTGGACAAATCCACAAATTTCACCTCTTGAATTATTCCCAAGATGAATAAGCCAGTGGGAATATACAGAGTTTTCGCCATTTCTTGCCATCCTGAGAACAATGGAATGGCGGAACGTGGCAAAAGTACCTTAGTACAAGCCCTTCAGAAGTTTTCCACTAATTATTTGTCACAATGGGCCATATATATGGATTCACCTGAATTCTTATAATATCAGTTAGCACAGCAGTAAAGGATATTCTTCCTTTCAGATTTTGTATGGTCAACAACCTGCGCTACCACTTATATTGCATTCCATCATTACTAATAATTATAAAATTTGACTATCTAAATACTTTTACCAGCTGGTGAAATCCCTAATTAAAATTCAAACTGAGGCCTATGGAGCAGCCCTGACTAGGAAAGTAAATCATAAATAAAGATACAACTTGCAACAGTTTATAGTATTAAGCTTTGCAGTTGGGAATTGAGTCGCTTATTTCAACAGTTATGGATATGGTAGGACGCACAAGTTGGCTAATTTATGAAAAGAATCTTATGTTGTACTTGATAAGGTTGCTGTCTAATCATACACTGTTTGAAGCCTGACTGATTCAAGAATCTTTAATAGCATTTATGCCAAATTTCTACAACCATATCACAAACTGGATAGGCATCCCTCAAAAAAGCAAGTGATAAATTAAGTCAAGGGGGGAACGTTAAATGAGTATTGGTTTTTTTTCTAAGTTAATGAATCAAAGTAATGCAATCCCAACTTCATTATCAGATGTTGCCCTAGTATTAGGTTACATTGTAGTTGAGCCCATAACTTCCCATTAAAACCCTTTATTGACAAATTAAATCCCTCTCATAATCGCATTTTACAATATTCAATGATCCTCGTCAAGAGAGCGCTATTAAATTTTTAAATATAGTAATTTGACTATATATACTAATTATCTACACTAGTAAAGGATCAAATTTTAATGTCAAAGTTGGCTATTAACTATTCATGAGCTTACTGCGTAGTTGTGCTATACAGTGAAGTTAAGAGATAGATTGGCCAACTATAACATGTGCCCATAGCATGAAGAAGAAACTCGTGCTACAGGTGGTATTCCTATTGTAACTTGCATTATTAAAGTTGCATGTAAACTACTTTATTAATTCATTACTCTGCTAACTATTGAGGTGCCCTCTCTTAATACTTGTTATGGTACACTTTTGATTATAAAAGTAATGCTTAGTTGAGTGGGAGAGTCAAAAAAGCAGATATGGGTTTCTCAAAACATGATATTGACCTTTATTTTGTGTACCATTTCTTTTTTAATACCCATAGTTTTTGCTTGAATATGTTTCAGCTTTAAACATAAGTTTTTTAAGTTTCAAAAAAATTCCTTTATATAATAAAAAAACTATTGGTAGGATAATATAATTTTTAAAATCAATATTCTCAGCTAACTACATCTTTTCTCTCGCCTTGAAATCACTTTTACAAAGTAAGTGACCCAGAGTAAGTTTAGAGAGGATAAACAGCCCACTAGTGAGATGCTGCACCAAATACAGCAGTTGACTACAGCCTAAATAGATCAGCAAAAGTAGGACAATCAGCCCATCAATGCCAAGCACAAAGATATGGATAGCCTGCTCACGCTCCCTTTATACAAATTAATTTTGGTACTCCACAATGTAATGGATTGGGTGACACTTGATCTTTACATTGCTTCAGATCAATTAGTACTGGATCCAAATAGGGAATTTATAGGAAGAAACCCAAATTGGAGGGAATCAGAGCAAGGAAAATTTGGCTGTGAAAAGCCAAAAAGCATCCAAGTCAATATGACGTCAGACTTATGAGCTGCATGGATGATGATTCGGTGGGATATGTAATCTTCATCTGAGATGTGTTGGCTGGCTCAGAAGAGCTTGGCATAGGAGAAAGTTTATTCAATTTTAGTATAATACTATTTATTTGGGGATAGACTGGCCTGAATGGCCAGTTGAGTCCTCTATGAAATCCTTAAAAATCAAAGTGAAGATTTGTTTTCATAAGAAAAAAATATTTTATTTAAAATAGAATAATCAGATTGAAGATGTGCTCCACACAAGTGAGCTTGGTGTGGCGTTGGCGTGGATCCCAGTATTCTCCTACAACATGTGGACAGTGATCTGAGGCCACATGGCAATGACAAAACTCAGCAGATAGGTTTGTAGATTGGCTCTGGCAGGCTGGTCCCTAGTAGAGTCAGCTATGAGGCTCTTACTTCCAAATTTCTTGATGGAATATTGGCGCAAACCTGTTTGTTACATTAGGCTCAACTCAACTTTTTCTTGGTTTGGCTGTGAGTGGAAGGAGGTGGATGTTCTGGAAGGGGAGGTATGGTTTGGCTGCGAGTTGAAGGAGGTGGAGGTTCTTAAAGAGGAGGAATGGTTCTACGGTGGTCTGAAAGAAGTGTCACAAGTAAAGTTCAGAAGTGGTTATCTCAAGTGTTTGGAGGAGCTGGGGATGAAGTGTACCAAGGGGTGGATGAAATGGTGCAGGCCATGGTGGATATAGAGGAAAATCAATGGCGAAGTACAGCGCGGGCAGTGGCTCATCAGAAGCAACAGGCGGATCCACAAAAGGCGTCCAAAGGAGCTGTGGATGAGTTGTACTGGGGGCGGACAAAATGGCGTTTGCCATGGCAGATATTGATGAAAATCTATGGGGAAGTGCGGAGCAGCTGGTGGCCTGGCAGAAGCAACAGGTGGATCCATGAGGAGCATCCAGAGGGGCAATGGATGGAGTGTGCTGAGGGGCAGATGAGATGGCGTGTGCCCTGGCGGATACTGAGGGAGAGCTACGGGGAAGTTTGGAGTGGCCAGTGGCCCACCAGAAGCAAAAGGCAGATCCATGAAGAGCATCCGGGGGAGCCATGGATGGAGTGTACTGGGGGGCGGATGAGATGGCTTGTCCTGGATGGATACTGAGGAGCAGTTACAGGGAAGTTTAGAATGGGCGATGGCCCACCAGAAGTGACAGGCAGATCAATGCAGAGCGCCGGATCCAGAGCTTGGGAGATGGGCAAAGGGCTGGCCACATGTGCAAGTAAAGTGGAAAGGTGATCTGGAGGAGGAGATGACGTGGCAAATGGGAGAAGATGGCGCGCAGTGCCCGGGGATGGTCCAGAGTTTCTGAGTTTCACAGGGGGGTGATGTAATGGATCAGGTGACACCTGATCTGTACATTGCTTTGGATCAGTTAGTACTGGATCCAAATAGGGAATTTATAGGAAGAAACTAAATTGGAGGGAATTGGAGCAAGGGAAATTTGGCTGTCCAAAGCCAAAAAGCATTCAAGTTGATATGATGTTGGACTTATGAGCTTCATGGATGATGATTTGGTGGAATATGGAATCTTTATCTGAGATGTGTTTCCCAGCTCAGAAGAGCTTGGCATAGGAGAAAACTTATTTTAGTTTTAGCAAAATACTATTTATCTGGGGATAGACTGTCATGAATGGCCAGTTGAGTCTTCTATGAAATCCCTAAAAATCAAATAAAGATTTGTATGCATAAGAAAATAATATTTTATTTTAAGTAGAATAATTGGATCAAAGATGTGCTCCACAAGTGAGCTTGGTGTGGCGTTGGCGTGAATCCCAGTATTCTCCTACAGCATGTTGACAGTGATCTGAGGGCATGTGGCAATGACAAAACTCAGCGGATGGGTTTGGGGATTGGTCTGGCAGGCTGGTCCCTAAAAGAGTCAGCTATGAGGCTCTTACTTCCCAATTTTCTTATTTATTTTGGCGTGAACCCGTTCATTACTTTTAATGGATAACAAATCGCCTGAAATACCTCCTGCTGAAACTATCTCCAGCACTATCAGCGACGGCCCCTTATCAGATTTTATTGAATTAGTGTCCAGTCCCACATCCAAGGCGTCAAAAAATTTATTTT
Organism: Massospora cicadina; assembly: GCA_022478985.1. NCBI lineage: Eukaryota > Fungi > Entomophthoromycota > Entomophthoromycetes > Entomophthorales > Entomophthoraceae > Massospora > Massospora cicadina. Next base: position 102,336 of record JAKSZP010006787.1, read on the forward strand.
GTTGACATCCGCGTTGTTGAGATCAGCGCTTAGGCATCAAAGCACAACTGCATAGGTTAACTTTTATATGATAAAATTAAGAAGCTGTTCAAGACAGGAACCCTATAGTAAAATAATAACGATTTTATTGTTAAAGGTCTATTAAAGCTAAAATCAGCCAGGTGAAAGAAAGAATCCCCATAACTTTGCATTCTCATAATAATAAACTTCACACTAGAGTACTAAGCCATGCATAGTTTTTCTGGAAAATGGTAGACATCATTGGCTTGGATTTTTTAGGATAAACTCTTAATAACTAAATTACATTTGCAGTGAAAAGGAGAGAATAGGAAAAGGAGGTAGTAATAATAAAAAGTGATTTGATTTATGATGCCATGATTCCTTCTAAATTAATAGGCGAGGATTCAGAGGGAATTGTCAGTGGGGTGATAGGAATTCAACCCTCAATAACTATGTGGCTACATATATAAAAGTGGGCATATGGGCAAAGGTAATCTACCATAACTTAATTCAGTGAAATTACCAGCGATGTTAGGACAATCCACTGTAGCTTAATTTGACAGATTAAGGTTAGTGACAAGTCTAAGGAGACAAATTCTTTGTCTATAATAAATAAATTAAAAATGAAGGCTAGAATGGTTGGTCAAACTAATTACAACATTTCACCACATGACCAAACATTTTAGTGCAGAATGAGCGGGAGATAGGGGTGGCTAGAAATAATAGGCCGCTAGTCAATGCAGCACATAAGCATAAGCAATGATATTATGCTTCTGAATGCGCACTGGGTAAGATTAGCGTTTTTAATGACACCTAAATTTCCTTTGGTTATTGTAAATGGCACCAGAGGAAGCAGTGGGATCCTTTTTGGATTGGCGGAGAGGTAAAAGGATCTTAACATACGTTCCTTTAGGAATTTGTAGAGTAATATTGGTTCCAAAGAGTGCCTGATGCCTTGTTTTAAAATCGTATTTTTGTGCAATGTGGAGGGGAATTTTTTTGCACTTGGTAACTCAGTGGGGAAAATTTGAAAGGACTTCTGCTCCTTGTGATATGTAATGGAAATACTCCCTATTATGATCAACATTCACTTATAAGGAAGTTATTGAGGTAGATTCAAGATGAGCGACTGGAATCAACTTCCACTGGCACTAAAAGCCACGTAGGCATGGTGTGTACATTATCTGCTTGCTATATTCTTCATCTGATGATAATACCCCAAGCTCAGCGGAATCATCTGAGCATTCCATAACTGTGTCCATCAGGCTTATTTCCTCCTCAGTAAAATCATCTGAGTGTTCAATAACTGTGCCTTCCATGCTTGACTCATCATTGGAGGAATCAAAATTATAATAATGATGAACATGTTGTCCGCCTACTTCCAAAGTATTATACTCAAAATTTGTTTTTAGCCCATAATTTCTCATAAGGAGGCCCCAATAAGCAATTAATAATTGTCATGTGGTAAGACAATGGCAGAAGCAGACAAAGTTTGAGTGCAAAAACCTTGCGGCAAGGAGATATACACTCCTAGTGAAGTTGTCACATTGAGGCCTGCGGTGCCATATTCTTTACAATGATCAATATTGGGTTTAGTCGCCAGTTTTTCCATGAGTTTGGAGGAAATATTGTTTATGGTAGCGCCACTGTCCATGATGTCCCAAACTGATTAGTTGTACACACTAATATCCACATGAAGTCTTCAGCGTGATTTTTTGGGTCTGGTGAGGTGTGATTCTATAATATACGATTGACTCAAATAATCATATAGTTTATTGTTTGTCTGAAGCCATGGAGACTTAATAATTTTTGGCGGGCATATTCTTAGGATGTTTCCATAAGGAGGCAGCATTCTTCTATTGGAAAATTATCAACTGGGATTATTAAACTGTCAATGGATGTATAAGATTCCGGTTCTACTCTGCCAGGGCTTTTCCCAAATCCTTATAGTGGGTGCAGTCAGTAAATGAATAATGGACCTCTCTTTTGGAGGGCTTAGTATTAGGGGTTCCAAAAGTTAGGCACAGCGCCAGAGGTAATTCAAAATTTTCAGTAATGGTAGTATTGGAATTCAAAACGGGTACCATTGCCCAATAAAATTATATGTGGGGCTTGTAGGCGTGGCATAAAGCGATCTGAGCATCATAATGACTCAGTAGTTGGGCCCCATATAACACTTGAGCTTCATAATTTTGAAAATTAGGAACTTTTGGCACCCAACTTCCTCTTTCAGAATGAGCACCAATATGTAAAGTTGATATTCTGCTCTTTTATAATTATAGCTTTTTTTCAACTCCTGAGGTTTTCTTGCACAGGTTCTTTATATGTGCAGCCAATAATCGTTGATCAATAATCTTATAAATATTTGGGTGATTGATACTAGTGTGATACTAGTATCCAGTTGAGTAGTTCATGACCAAATATTTTTCCTGTCTGGATTCTCCTTTGAACAGGTACAACAATCCTTCAACCAACTGGTGAAGGTAATAAATGCTTTAGATAACAAGGGTATTCCTCTCCTTCAAATACACCTCAGAGTTGGCAATTTCTGGACGCAACAGACCTTAACCTACTGACAGCAGGTCAGAGGTTCTAAGGGAACTTCATCTTCTAAGAATTTACTCATAAATCTGGATTAGAGGTCTCTCCTTGGACTTATATAGCAATTATAGTTCAATGGCCTTCTTGGTGAACTTCTACCTGTCAGGCAATCGACATGCCAAAGAAAGACTGGGCGTCCATTGGGGATAATCCAACACCCATGAAAGAATCCATAGTCCGCAAGGCATCACCATTATGATAATATGCAAATAAGAACCATGTGGGTACAAGTGCGGAAATACTGGTATTTGAACATCATTCCTGATCTGACCATTAAACTGATTGTTGGAAGTAATAGTGACCATGCTTCAAGTATGGGGGTCAAAATGCCATGGTTGGAGGGAGGGGATTGTGCCATCCACTGGTGTTTTCCATTTGGGTGGAATTCCCAAGTCAAATTAATATGCACCTGGTAACGTGTGGCAACAAGGTCTCATTGGGTTTGATCCCTGCTGTTTTGCTTGAGCAGCATCTGCAAAATTGTCATACCTATCCTACCCATGATCAGGGCAAATTGGATTAAGTATTGGGTCAATCAGCTCTTCTTGAGTTAATTTTGGGTCATGCTCCTGATACTTTTGAGCACGTACTTGGTACTGGGAGTGTCAATAATTTCATCAGGTTCAATTCCAGCCAAGTCTCCAAAAGACTTATCTGCTGAATCGTTGTTTCCATTTTCTTTATAATTAAGATGGATTAAATTGAGTGTTTGGTCATTCTGTTTATTTTGAAATTCTCAATATTCGTTCTGTTGGGTTGAGGCATCTTTCAAAACTCTTGGGGTATGCCTCCCTAGGGTTTCTTCTTTGAGAGATAAAATAGCAGAAATAAACAATGTGACAGCTACCATAATTACTGATACAAATGAGTGTGGATCCTCCATCAGTTGTGGTAGTTTCTTGTGGATCGCCAGACTAGTTAGGAACTTAAAAATGTTCAAAGGATCTTGCCAAAATTAATGGTTTATTAAGGATACTACATGATAACCCAGCACTCTACCATTAGCAGAGCACTGGGCTCTTATAATTAAAGAAGTGAGGGGCGGGGACTTGAAAAAATTTCTGACAACTGGACGCATGAATCTTTTTAAAACGCCTGGACATTTTGAATCATGGCTCAGCTTGCATATTAAAGGTTCCTTGATTTGCAGTTCTTGTTGCCAATTTTCATTTCCATCAGGGTTCCATCATGGCAGCAAATCTTGCAAATTTATTAATAAGAATTTCTTTCCATTTGGATGACATTGCTGTATCAGTTTTGGGGAAGATTTTCCTGTAATGACTTCAGCCTCAATCCGCTCAATAATGCCCTGATTTCATTGCAGATTGTTGCAATTTTCATCACATAGTCTTTGGCCAAATTGAATTTTTTGGCGAAATTCTCCCCTTTTTTTGACTTGTTGTAACATCAAGTCAAGGCGCCTCAACAGAAACACATTGCTTGGTGAGGGTGTGTCCCAAATCTGACAATTCTCCAAGGGAAGGTCTCAGGGACGTTCCCCTTCTTAGATCAAAAGGGGTGAATCAGCCAATTTAATTTATAAAGCCGCTGAGATCCATATACTAGACTTCCTCATTCTTTCATGTAGCAGCCATGGAGAGCTTTACAGTAATATGTAGCACTGAGATATCTGGTCCCATTACTCTAATCCAAGAGTATTCAAAATATACCAAATGTATAACAAACTAAATAAATTATTATCTAGTAGAATTTATTTATTAATTATCTTAAGCGAATGTATATGGGATTCAAAAACAAACTCTTCTGTTGATTCTCAATTTGGGAACAGCAGAAATTTGCCAATAAGTCACCCTCCAGGGTAGCGCAAAATGATGATCTTCCTCATCAAGTTGGTCAGGTTCTCTCCCCTACTTAAACGCACCCTTCTCTGGAATGAAACAAAGAATGTGTTCCAACGCATTTGTCCAACACCTGTGATTCACTCTTATCAGGTTAGCAAACTTCTTAAGTAATGGGACTCTTGCCCATAATCAGCAAGTTGCAATACCCAAAAGGTTAAATCACCAGTTGCTATCAAGGCGTAATCACTATCCTAGCAACTAATAAATCCCTTAGTCAATTGGCGATAAAACCCAATCAACTCCTATAAGCCAATCTAATTATCAATATGAAAATCAACAACTTAATTGCTTGTTTATTGTCGGGGACAATCCCTGACAAAATATTAACAGATGGTGGATTAAAACCCAGCGGATTAATAAATATTTGTCTGGGATAATCTTCTTAACAATAGTCATCATATATAGAATGGTAACTCCCACACCCACTAGAGGGCCTTGACCCCTAGCAGATGAGCAGAGTTATAATTATGTTCAGGCAGGATAATATAATCATGTCCAAAATTTCAAAAAATAGAATTGATCTGCAAAGGGTAAAAATCCTTTCCAACCCTAAAAAAAAGGATAGGAAGGCGGTTTTCTGGACTTATAAGTTTGGCCCCACCAAATCATCAATAATAGTGTTTTAATGCATTAAGGCAAGGTATGCTGACTTCTGTTAATTTTGGAAGTACCAACTGTAAAAATTTACTCTTTGGTTGTTATTGGTAAGCAACACAGTAATCTTTTTACTGCACAGATTTGGTTTCCTCGTGCACTTTGTTGTGTTATATAGAATGATTTATTAATTTAATAATAGTATAAAGACTAATATCTGTAGTTGAGTATGAATTATATTTTGGCCCAACTCTCAGCCAGTATTCCTGATTAAATACTTATAAAGTTGTACTTGTAGGGATTTGTTCCCTTACTCTTGTCCACCCAATCTTTGCTGATATACCCCAGTGACAATCTCTTTTGGCCCAACACACAGTTGGCAGCTGTCCCTGATTGTGGCTCCTTCTTCTCTAGATCCCCGCTTGGATCTTTGCTCTTATCTCTGAGAGTCTTCCAATTATTGCCCTCTGCAATAATATCCTTGAGACAGAACAACACAATAGAAGCTGATATTTTAACTATACACTGAATTGATAATGTAAATACTTCTAAATACTGTAAACACTGGTTCTTTTATTATAGTAAATCCTAGGGAATATATATAGTGGAGAATTTGGCTGTTTAACCCTCAGTTGACACCTCTTTGATGAAACGGCAGCCGTTGCCATTGAATCACCCATCATCGTCTTAGCAGCAATGGTCTTCCCCATCATGGCTAGGATTCTGTCATTGGACATCCTCGAGACCTCAAACAGAAAGTGTTGGGAAACATGTCCCTAACGTTTTCCTCTTGATCCAAGCAAACCAACCATATTTGGCTAGCAACATGCTTAGGTAGTGGGACTTATTACCCATTATGGCAGGTCACTCACCAACTGATTGATTTGCTAGTTGCAGGTGGCATCATTCGCCTTGCAACTTGCTATTCATTCCCAATCAGTCAGTGATGAAATCTGACCAATCCCAATTGCTACACCTGATAGTTAATCACTATCAGATGCCCCTATTTTATCGGCAACTCTGCCCAATGAGATCTTAAGTATTCATCTGGATTGATTCCTGATGGATACAACAAGGCGAATATCCCAAAATCCCCCAAACATAGTTACTCCAAAACTTGGGACAACTGATCTCTGATCCACTTCGCCTTAGGGAATTTATTCCTATCAATACCAGGTAATCTAGCAGGCTGAGAATATGGGAAAAAAATCTAACACATCCCCCTCTTGCCTAGATTTCCAGCGAGAAAAGGACTGGGGCATGAGAACACTGCTCTAGACACTTGGTCAAATACTTCATTGGTTAAAGCGGAGTACACTTGTCAATACTCAACGCTGCTTGGGACAACCTTTGGCATATGGCGTTCTTCCTCTTCCTCCTCGCTACCACCTTTTCAGAGCGTGGTCCCATGATCTTCTGTCATGCCAGGCTGATCAATTTACTTGTGATGATATTAGTCCCAGGATCCAGTTTTCTCCCCATCAGGGTATATGACCCAATGTCATATTCAGGATTCTTAGTCCAGCGTCCTTAATTTCCTGATTTTCTCCTCATCCTAGACAGGAGACTCTTGCCGTCAATGTTCATTTTGCAGCTTAATTAAAAATTACTTATTTCAATTCACCCTTGTTATTTTGCTCATAACCTCTTGGCTCAAGTCATTTCTAATACTTCCCTTGGAGAGCTTATCTCATTAATTTTGAGATTAATTTCTCTGAAATTGGAGCTTAATGGATTGTAGAGTGCATAATGTCAACTTCTATATAAGTATGACATCCCCCCTCATCCAGCTCATATGTCAAATTCTGAGTCGTGCTACCAGCAGCTCCTGAATAGTTTGTCCGATCCAGAACTCCATCTCTTCCAGCAGATGAGTCTGGATGCTTGGCGGAACCACTTCTATGGTCCTTCCAGGACTCATACGCCTAGTCTGGCGCCAGCAGCTAGTCCTTCCGTCAAATTACCGGAAACAGTAACTAATCCCTCTGAAACCAGGCTGGCTATCATTTCTAACAACTCTCGGCTGACTCTTCCCCTGCCATCAATTCCAGAGTTGGACTTTGAAACTCTCCTGGATTTGGCTCCTTTTTCTGATGCTCTTAACATCGTCATAGATGCTCCAGAGATTATGCCAGTTGCTCTGGATCATTTGTTTCTTGCCATGTTGTACCTGCTACCTGAGTTCCTCTTCTGACTCAGTCACTATTACAAACCCACTGTTTTAATCTTCAAGATCTTAATTGGTAACAGTATTCACTTTAAGCTCCCCTACGCTGAACTCCAGGCCCAAGTCACCGATTTTTTGACACTAGCGCTGAATCTCTCTGATCTTGATAACATCCTAGATCAGGATACCACCACTTATGCTATCCGCTTTACTGGCCAAGTTCTTCAAAGTTGGTCTATGAGGCTTCCAGAATCGCCTGGGTTCCACCATCATTCATTTTTAGCTTCCAAGAAGCCAATAGTCTCCACAACAGGATGCAATCTGCTCTCTGCATGACTATCTCTTCTCCAGCGCTTCCCATTGGTATCTTCCACTGATGGCGCTGATAGGGGGCATGATTCAGCAAACCCCATCAAGCATCCCTTCTTCATTGTTGGCTCATATGTCTGGTGTCCTTGATGAAGCCTGTCATCATACGCTCAGAACTAATCTTCCAGCTCTGGTAGGTATTGGGATTACTTAGGGTTATTTGCCGATTGCCTCTTTTGATACTGTTGCTTTCCTCCCTGCTTTGGGGTTTTGTGATTGGCTTCCTCTGACATCTCAATTTCCCTTCCCCTAGTCACTTTTTCACAGGGCTCAGCGTCCACTAAAAGAACGTGGTTTTGTGTAGGTCTCGCCCTCACTAGCGTCCAATTGTATATTGATTTTGACGGGCTGTTCATTCCTACTGTGATCCATCCTCCTTCTCCCAAGAGGCAACATAGGCAGAATCACCCCCGTGCTGAGGACAATCAATAAAAATAAAATTTATAAAGATATATTGGCTTTTTCTCTGTGCAGATATAATATTTTTCCCATATCTTTTATCAATTTTTTATCTTTATATTTCTTTTTTTACTATGGGACTTGACCTTGTTTTGGTTCAGCGGCCCATCTTTATATTTTTCCCCCAAACTGGGTCCTGGGTACTTAAAACTGCCAGTTTTCTATGTTTCAGAGGTCCTTTTTTGGACTTGACCTAATCATCAGGACATGACCAACTTAATGGTTCATCAGTCCTTTGGGAACTCTTTTATTTTTTTCATTGATCCAATGCTTTAGATACTTAGCGTGGACTTGATTAACAACTCTTCCATTCAAGAGATTCTTGATGGAGTAAGCATTGGTCACCATCTTGGTAATCACTTTGAACAGACCTGACCACAATGCATCTAATTTGTTTCTTTGTCTAAAACCATGCATATTGCAATAGGCAACTCTTTCCCCTATTCAATATTCTTCTAAGACTAGTCAGTTCTTGTCGTCCCTCAATTTCGATTATATCCTTTTCTACAAGGTTGTATCAAATGCTTGCAATTGCATATTGATCAGGATACTCATCCGTTGGTTCAGGTATTGCTCGGTACTCATCCCCAATATAGGTTCCACCACCAAGTATAAAATTGGTGGCAACGCGGCTTTTCTCCCATATAACAATTCAAACAGCATTTTTCTCATCGCTGTATGATAACTAATATTGTAGGCGAATGTCACCAAACTCAGGTACATTCTCCATGTGGAACTTTTCCCTGCAACTAGCTTCCCCAGTGTTGTGGCCAGCGTTCCATTGACCCATTCTACCAGTCCATTCATATCTGGCTGGTAAGGTACTGAAATGACTTCTTGGATCCCCATTATCTCATTTAATATTAGGATCACCTGAGATGTTAAGTTGGTCCTATTTTCGCTAAGCAGGACCTGTGAACATCCATGCCAGTATACCACTTAATCCAGGATGAACCTCACAGTACTGTTAGAGTCTACTCTCATTAGGTCCTTCATCTCGACCCATCTTGTCAGATGGTCGATGGAAACTATAATGTACTTAACTCCTCCTGTGCTCATTGTCAGCAGTCCCATCACGTTGATGGACACCGTGTGCCAGGCAAATCCAGGGCGGACCAGTCAGTATCCAGTTGTATTTTTATGTGGTTTGTGCAGCTGGCGCCACACAACAAGCTAGTTATTCCATTACAATGTAGTTGATCGATTCCCAGTAATAATACTGGCAAATATGGTCAGTTGTTTTCCTCAGGCCTCCATGCCCAACAACCTTGTGAGTGGCTTGTACTATCGCTGCTCTTTCTGATGGTTTCAGGAATAATAACTGCTTCCCAATGATCATCTTGAATACTTGTCCATCCATGGTCTCAGTGTTTTCCATCACTTTCTGAAGTGCAACTTGGATTTCTCAGGGCTCATCCCCAATTTTCCTTCGGTCATTCTCTGGAATAGCTCATCCACCTGCGGGTATACTAACTGGACCATTGGCAACCATGATAAGCCATCCGCGTTCTGGTGAGAAGCCCCCACTTGGTGGACAATCTCATAATCATAAGCCTGAAGCTTAAGTGCCCATCAGGCTAGTCGTCCTTCCAGATCTCTTAAATTGTGGAGCCAACGCAGCAAAGAGAGGTCCGTTACCACCTTAAAGTGTGTTCCATGGACATACACCTAAAACTGCTTGCATGTGTAAATGACTGCAAGGCATTTATGCTCAGTCACGGTGTAGTTCCTCTCAGCAGCTGAGGGTGTCCAGCTCACAATGCCACCGGATGTTTGTCCCCAAGTTTGTCTACTTGCTCAGTATGGCGCTGATTGCCGTCAACAAAGCATCAGTTTGAATAATAAACTCCCAATTGAAATTCAGATATCTCAGAATCTGAGAATCTATTAAATATCAGCATAGCTCATCGAAGGAGTCCTGGGCCTCTTCATTCCATATGAATCTATTCTTTCGGATCCTTCAATAAATGGAATAAGGGCTTGGCTATTTGGCCAAAGTTCTGAATAAATCTTCTGTAGTATCCGACCATCCCAAGGAACACTTGGATGTCTCATACACTCTTCAGCACAGCCATGCATTCTATGTCTTCTATCTTCTGGGTTTGCGGCTGCAATCCACTGGAGTTGATTACAAATCCCAGGTATTCCAACTCTTTATTAAAGAAGTGGCACTTCCTTGGATTGATCTTCAAGTTAGCTGCGGACAGTCACTTAAATACTTCTTCCAAGTGGTGTAGGTGCTCAGTAAACGTCCTACTGAACACATTTAAATCGTCCAAATATACCAGGATGCATGACAACTTAAAGTCACTCAATATCGCATCCATGGCCCTCTGAAACATTACAGGCGCATTGCATAGACCCTGGGGCATCCTCGTTAGTTGGTATAGCCCCTGCGCGGTAATAATCGCGCATTTTTCCTGGTCTTTCTTTGGCAAGTCAATCTGCCAATATCCCGAGATCAGATCCATTGCAGAGAAATACTTCGCTTCTCCTAAATGATCTAATGCATTGTCAATCCTTGGTAGGGGATACAAATACTTCTTTATAATTTTGTTCAGCCTTTGGTAGCCAATCCCCACCCAGTTGGATCCATTCTTATTCTTCTTGATCAGAATCAGACTCACCCAGGTACTTGACAACGGAACTAGAAGCCCATGCTTCAACGGTTTGCTGATTTCATCCTCTACTAACACTTCAGTGGCTTTCAGTCATTGGATCGGTCTTATCCTTAACAGTAAATCTTCCCCGGTGTTGACCTTGTGGATTACATATTGTGCACATCCCAAATCGTGGTCATCCTGAGCAAATACTTACCAATATTTTTGAATAGTTTGAGCACCTCCTTTTGCTGGCCTTCCAACAGATCAGCGAGCTGCTTTCAATCAACCAATAGGTTGATACTTTTGGCTACCCCAGCCGGTATTCCCATTTCTTCAAGCAAAATTGTGGAATCTTCTCAATTCAGCCATCAGGATCGGATGAATAAATGCAATGATCTGATTCCTCTTAATCTTTATCCGTTTTTCAATCAAATTCGCTAGGAGAACTCGAATTTCTTTATGGCCCAGCATTATTATCCCAGGAGCCACCCGTGGCTCCACTATGGACTTCTTCCAGGGGCTTCTGACCTCTCCATACAACTGCTCAGGAATCACCAATGTCAACCCTGTGTTGACTATCATCTGCGATCCAGCTGGTATGGTCCTCTCATTCTTGATCCTTAGTGGAATTCCCCAGTTTTCTAGGATTTCCGCTGACATTTCGCATTGCTTCCTATCAACTAATTGGTATCAAATTGGGACAATGCCGTCATTGTATATTAGATTGATGAAGTTGTTACTCCAATTCAATGGAGCTTCACCGTCCTTCTGATATACCAATGGTAATGTCTGACCCAAGATGGTCAACATATTATCCTTCAAGTTACATTTAACTCCATATTTCCTTAGAGAAAACATTCCAATCAGAATGTCATAGTTTTAATTTGCCAAAACTATGGCTGGCGCAGATACCACCAACAACCCAAATCATAGTGGTAGCGCACTATATGCTCCACAGGAAATGGTGGTGTTTATCCCAGCTGTCCCATATTCTTTCTTATGTTCCAAGTCCGGCGAGATCTTCATCCTCTTAACTAGCTTGGTCAAGAAATTATTAATGGGCGCTCCGCTGTTAACAATCGCCCTCACCCTCACTCAATTCACTTGTATGTCTATATATGTACACTCAGAGTATTGTAATATAGTGTTTACTGAGTGAATGACAGCGAAATTAGATGAATCTAGGGTGTGAATAATTTGCGCTGATAAATCAGGAAATGATTCCTTTATTGCACTGAGGGGATAGACATATTAGCCTCATCTAAACGGACATCAGATAACTTTCAGGATTCTCAGTGGTTCAAATCTTGTCCTCCAGTTGTCAGGCATATGGTCAGGCAACTTCCTTGATTATCTTGGGGTCGATTCTCTTTGCCCCAGCTCTGGTCACAACATTCACATCCATATTGACCACTTGATACAGCTGATCCTGCTCATCGTCTATTAACAGATCGCTAATATCAATTTCTTCATTCATAATGTCAGGATCATCTTTCTCCGCCGCTCTAGACTGTTCCTTGTCAGGCAGCGGGCCCTTTTCCCAAATCCTTGGTGGCTGGTGTCTCCTTGACCTGGACCACGTTAATCTGATCCTTTGGATTTTTGCAGTGTATGGAAAAATGTGCTTTCCTACCACACTGATAGCAGACCTTCTCTTTCTTGCTAAACCATCTGAATTCTTTGGGCTTATTTCCCAGCACAGTTTGGTTGGTAGCCTCCTTAGCTCCTTCATTTCCCTTTTTGGGATTCAGATTTTGTACCGGATTGGACTTGAAGCTTCTATTTGGGGCATCAAATGTCGCTCCCAAAATCTTCAAGTTATCTACAATTTGCAAGGTAGTTATTTCCATCACAAACATGGAAGACATCATATGATGCAAATCGCAATAGGGCTGAAGGGCCACTTTCAAAGCAATTCTAGCATCAAAGTAATCCAATACTTTCGCTCTAGCCAGGATCTGTGACTCCTGGTAAAATCGATCCATGAAGCTAGCAAGAGACTCATCTTTATGGAACTGGAATCCCATAAATTCTTGCTTGCGTTTTGACATGTGTGTCATACTCCCAAACTCCTTCATGATGGCCATTTTTGCCTCAGCATATGACCAGCTGTCTTCCTCCAGGTGAGGTAGCACTAAGCTTTGACAGTTGGTGTCTAGGAAATTCATGACTGTCAACGCCTTTTGATGAGCTCCAAAGCCATTCATGGTCATGTCAAACAGTCAGAAAAATGCTGGGGCGTTATCCCGATGGAACATTATCAATTTTGGTGTTGCCCTAATTCCTCCGAGTTATTTCTAGCCAATTCTCTTAGTTCAGCTACTCGGCTAACTTACAGAGTGACTTTGGGTGTCATCCATGAAATGTCATTAAAAGCGGGCGGCATGTTCCTTGGGGTATTCATCTTCCCAAGGATCATGCGAGGACTTCTTTCGTTGGCATCGCTTGCCATATTGGGCTCACAAATCACATCTGTGAGCTTTAATTTCCTCCACTTGTTTAATTAATCTTTTGATATCCTCACTGAAATTTCTTAAATGAATGTGATCCGCTTCTCGCTCCGTTTTCAGGTATAGGACCTCTCAAATGAGGTCTCCTTCTTTCTTCTTCATTGAGTTTACTTTACCGAGTAACTCGTTCCCAAAGCTTGGTACAATCTCTATTCCTTTCTCCACCTTGGCGACTCATTCTTCCAAGGCCACAAACTCCCAATGGTCTGCTGAGTTTAAGGCATTTTGGTTTACAGAGGCCAACTTGGTCAACAGTTTGCGTAGCTCTTCTTTGTATGACATTATCATAGATTCTTCACTCAACTATACCTGTAGTGAGCACCAACTTGTGAAAATTTACTCTTTGGTTATTATCAGCAAGCAACCCAGTGCCCTTATTACTGCACAGGTTCGGTTTCCTTATGCACTTTGTTGCGTTGTATAGAATGAATTATTAATCAATAATAGTATTGAGACTATTATCCATAGTTGAGTATGAATTATATTACTGCCCAACGCTCAGCCAGTATTACCAATTAATACTTGTAAAGTTGTACTTGTAGGGATTTGTTCCCTTGCTCTTGTCCACCCAATCTTCTCTGAGATACCCCAGTGACAATCTTTTGGCCCAACACACAGTTGGCAGCTATCCCTGATTGTGGCTCATTCTTCTCTAGATCCCCGCTCAGATCTTTACTCCTCTCTCTGAGAGTCTTCCAATTATTGCCCTCTGCAATAATATCCTTGAGACAGAACAACACAATAGAAGCTGATAGTTTAACTATACACTGAATTGATTTTGTAAATACTTCTAAATACTATAAACACTGGTTCTTTTTTATTATAGTAAATCCTATGGAATATATATAGTGGAGAATTTGGCTGTTTAACCCTCAGTTGACACCTCTTTAATGAAACGGCAGCTGTTGCCATTGAATCACCCATCCTCATCTCAGCAGCGATGGTCTTCCCCATCCTGGCTAGGATTCTGTCATTGGACATCCTTGAGACCTCAGGTAGAAAGATTCAGGAAGTGTGTCCCTAACGTTTTCCTCTTTATCCAAGCAAACCAACCATATTTGGCTAGCGACCTGCTTAGGTAATGGGACTTATTACCCATTATGGCAGGTCACTCACCAACTGATTGATTTGCTAGTTGCAGGCAGGCATCACTCACCTCGCAACTTGCTATTCATTCCCAATCAGTTGGTGATAAAGCCCAATTATTCCCAATCAGTACACCTGATAGTTAATTACTATCAGATGTCCCTACTTTGTTGGCAACCCAACCCAGTGATATCTTAAGTATTCATCCAGATCAATCCCCGATGGATATGACCAGGCAAATATCCCAAAATCCCCCAAACATAGTTACTCTAAAACTCGGGCCAACTGATTTCTGATTCACTTCGCCTTAGGAATTTTCCCCTAGCGATACCAGGTAATCTAGCAGGCTGAAAATATGGGCAAAAATCCCAATACCAACTCCTGGCTATAAGGATTTAGCAAGTTCAACAGCGTAGCCAAATTGGTGTGGTCATTAGTATCTCCCATTGTGATTTCAAATAACTATATAAAGATTGGATCTTGCCATGTTTATCAAATTTTGGCAGATTGATGGGCTAATTGGAGGAGAAAGGGTCAATATAACTTGAGGAGATGACGTAACTTGAGGGTCAGGGGTTAGGGGAGCAGCAGCCATTGCGGAAGGGCTGGCAGTAGCATCTGGTAAAGGTACCACAGTTAATACACTGGGAACCATAGCCCCAACTTCATCTGTATAATTGTCAGAGGTAGAAGCTGATGAATAAGCTGGGAAACGCTCTTGTCTACGCTTATACATGCATGCTTTGGATCTTGGCGAAGTTTTTTTATTATTTTAGTAAATTTTTGCCGTTCTGCTACCAATTTTTGTTTATCCTTGTCCTGTTTCTTATTGGACCAACTCACTTGAAAATAGAAGTCTTTATTCTCTGGCCCTGAGTCTGAATCAGGCAGCATAAAGCTTTCAACTCTTGGTAGATTTCAGCAATAGTGGAACTGTTTCTTCTGAGGGTTCATTTGTAGATAATGCTTCAGCCAATTCAGATGTGATGCTTTTTGGTTGATGGGCCCTACCCATAATCAAATTGTCATAAGGAATATAAGGCGTTCACCTCAACTGTCATCACTAGAAGTTTGCATGTTGAGGGTTGTTTAATAAATGACATAGCACTAAAAGTGGCCCCTGTAGCTGTCATGGTTGGATGACTTTATAGTAAGAACAGATGCTAAAGACAAGGCTGGGTGACAGGAGGCCCAGAAGGTAAAGCTTCAGGCTCTTCCTGACCTGAAACACACCTTAGATCAACGCTGGGTGCAAGCCAAACATGCCCAGGTTGATACTAATGGGGCGCAAAACGCCCAGCCTCTGATCGTGGCCCAGGCACTAAAACGAACAATTTAAGTTATAAACAAAAATGGTTCAATTCGCTTGGTTGGAGAGCAAGGGTTTGAGTCCCGCTCTAGCTATGAAATTTTAAGCTCAGGTAAAATATGGCTTCAATGAATTACTCGAGTGAAAACACTTTCAGTGTATTTTACTAAAATGGATGGAAGCATCTGTTTATTGGAGCATCAAGGCTTGGGCGCATTTCCGAAGAACCCAAATTTCCCTGGCACACTTTAAATATGTTTTTACGACCAACATTCCTTGTTGGTCGACTTTTCTTAAATAAAATACCCGTTTTTTACATTTACTTATGGTTCCTTGGGCTAACTTAGTGATGGACCTCTTTGGGAAGGTCTCCAACTATGTGGGCCACTACCTTCTATTTCAATTTACCAAAATCCCAGGTGCTCCCTTGGGCCGCCCAGGTCCCCTCCAGATCAAGGCACCTAAGCTCCCTGACGCCAAGTTACCCTTGATTATGGACTCTCCTCTGGGGTCCACTCAAGATGTTATGTTTCTATCTTACCTGGTCTTATATGTTGCGTTCTACACCCTGGCCTGGGTACCTTTGGCACAGGAACCGTTTGAGGTGTCTTACCCTTTTTCTTAACGGCTATTTAACTAGCAATATGGGTTTGCATCCCACATCACCTTGCTGGGAATGAGAGAGTTACAGACACTCTCTTGACATTAGTTGACCAACCTTTTTATTATACAAGCATATGAATTATATATGTGGGACTTCCAATATTAGTAAATTGGGTGTGCTGGCCATTTATCACTGCCACGATGGTGCTCACCACAGTTTTCTCATTAATTTTGTATTAATATGTCTCAGCGTTATTTTTGCAACTACCAATTGGGAAGTGCCCACTCTTCCTGCTCTCACCTGGTGGTCTTGGACTTTTCACAATCATCTTCTCAAAACCCTTTTGGATAGTTTCCCCGCCCCAACCCAGAAGGGGCTAGGTAATTGGGTCATCATCAGATCAAACCATATAAATATGTGAACCAAAAGTTGCGCACGCCTCTTAAAATGAAGAAATCTTATCCTTCTCATCCTTCAACTCCTTCTAAATTTGAACTGTACAGGGTCTAGCCCCAAGAAGGAAATAAAGGTTTCAGATGATTCTGCTGTGATGATGTCACCCATGGTCATCCCTATAAATAGCGCTTTCACAACTAGTGATTTTTCCTTGAAGCGTGAGATGCTTCCCACTGATTTCCTCCCCATCTTGGCAGAAATTGAGAACATCAAAGGGTCTGAACCTGAATTTAACAAGAATAATTCTGTTATCATTTTTTCTCCCCAACACGTTTCCAAGGTGCATGCCAAGGCATCAGCTCAGGGCTTGGGGGTGATGGCCCTGGATAACGATGGCACTGAACCCTTGGATCAAGTGGGGGTTTGTTTGAGCCAAAAATTGCGTTTTATAATGTGAGCAATTTATCCAGAAACAAACCTTTTATTTGCTCATAAGGTCTGGATGAGGACTCCATTTCATTCTACCAGATTACTCCTGAGAACCCTCGTTTGACCCCTACCATGATTAGGGGTTCTCAGGAAGTGGAAAAGGAACCTCATCACAAATATAAAGATGTATATGCACCTGCAGAAGGTGTGGTAGGTTATGTGGCCTCAGTAGTAAGAGTGGCCCACTATCCTTCCCCCTTCTATGATTCCAAAACATACCCTGATGGCTTGTTCAAGCCAGAGGAAGAATTTTCTGGTGATTTGATGGCATTTTCTGCGTTAAATAAATCCCATTCTGGATACTTCTTGTTGACTGCTACCCTTACATCCTCTTATGGAAAGTTCAGCACAACTATTTTGGTGGATACTGGTGCCTCGAATAATTTTATTGACCAAAACCTTGCTGACTACCTTGAGTTGAGTTACTCACCAGGTGATTTGGTTAGAGGTGGGGCTTCTCAAGATATCCCTACAATAAACATCATGGAGTCAGTCAATTTCCAGGTAGGTTCTTATCTATCATCTGACCAGTTTCAAGCTATCAGAAACCTCTTGTTTTCCATCATTTTGGGTGTTGAGTGGTGGCGGAAGTTTGACGTCAGAACTAATTTAAAAGTAAAAACTTTATCCTTGTCTTTGACAAATGGTCACCAGTTGATTGTTCCTTTGTCTGAGGATAACGCCCCAGGCAAATTACCCCATTGGCCTAATGTTCCCAGTCCATATCTTGCCCCTTTGCTGAAGCCCACTGTGGGACTTTCCTTACCTTCCTGTTTGGAGGAGTTGGCATCTTCCTTTGATGCAGCTTCAGCTAGTACGCTACCAGAATATTCCGAGTTTGATTGTGAATTTAAACTTACTGTGGATCTGGTGCGTATTTCTTCCCCCATATACCCATTGACTGTCTGGGAGTAAGAGGTTTTAGATGTATGGGTGAAGGAGCAGTTGGCAATTGGTGCCATCTTTCAGCGTACCTCCCCTGTTTGCTCCCCACTTCTCTTTGTGGAGAAGGCTGATGGAACTTTATGTCCATGTGTCATTATGGAAATTTAAACAATGTGACTGTACCTGACCTCCATCCCATCCCTTTAGATACCCAGATTGCGCGCTATGTGGAGAAGGCAAATGTCTTCTCCAAGCTGGACTGCCTCAATGCGTTCAATCAAATCTGGATAAAGAAGGGCCAGGAATGGTTAACTGCATTCCGCACCAGAAAAGGAATTTTCCAGTTCCAGGTTATGCCCTTTGGGCTTAAGAATGCCCCTGCCATCTTTCAACGCCGCATTTATGCTGCGTTTGGAGACTTTGTTGGGGGTATGTGCAGTTGCCTACATGGATGACATTCTGGTGTTTTCCCCCAATCATGAGTCACATGCAGTGCACCTTTGACAAGTAGTGGAGAGATTGAGGGCCGCTTGCCTTACCCTTAAGATTAGCAAATGCAAATTCTTCAAGTCCCAGGTTACTTTTCTGGGCAACATCGTTTTTGACCAAGGACATATGATAACTTTAGTCAAGGAAAAGGATATTCATGAGTGGCCTACCCCCACCTCTGTCAAGGAACTGAGGAGCTTTTTGGGGACGTGTACATTCAAGAAGTTCACACCCAATCTCTCCGAGGTGGCAGCTCCCTTATATAAGGCTAGCGGGGCCAAGGTGCTTCAGTGGTCCCCCATTTTGGAGGATGCTTTCCAAGCGGTGAAGTGCACTTGTTATCCACATCTATCCCTCGCCATGTTGATCCTGCAAAGGAGTTCATTGTGTCCTCAGATGCTTCCAACTTCGCCATTGCGGCTGCCCTGTTACAGGTGGGTGAAGACGGGTCCAAGCATCCTGTGGGATATTTTTCTAGGAAGATGTCTCTGCATGAGTTAAATTACGACGTATATGACAAGGAGTTATTAGAAGTGGTGGAGGCGCTGATTTATTGGCGTCACCATTTACATGGCTCTTCCCAACCATTATGGGTATGCACTGACCACCAAGCCCTGTTGTACTACCGTGCTCCACCTGTTCTAACACCACGTCAGACCCGTTGGCATGAGACCCTTGCCCTATTTACATTTTCCTATGAGTTCACCAAGGGCAAGGAGAATGGTTTGGCGGATGCTTTGAGCTGCAACCCTGCTTTGGCTCCCAATCCAAAGGAGGTAGAGATTCACAACACCCAGTTGATAATTCCACTGAGAATGATTCTGCCTCAACTTCCTAAGTCCACGGTACATATGCCAGCGCTCATGCCTGTGGAAAATGCAGCAGAATATAGCATGTTTAGAAAGGTAGTTCTTTCTCAGCCGTTATCAGCCGAATATGCTGTTGTTCTTGCTAAGAGTGCCCTGAATCAGGAGGACTTATCCAGGGGTTATCACGTGAAGGATGAGATGGTGTGGTTTCAGGGGCGCCTATGGGTTCCTGCTGGACAACTGCGCCTGAGATCATCCAGGACCATCATGACGGAATCACTGTTGGTCATCCTGGGAAAGCAAAGACCTTGTATTTGATACAACGCACTTACAATTGGAAGGGCTTGCCTGTTTGGGTAGGGCGGTACTTTAAAGAGTGCCTGATCTGCAATCAAATGAAACCCAATTGGCAACCTTTAGCAGGGTTGCTGGTACCAGTCCAAAAGGCGAAGTGCCCTGGAATTCCCTATCAGTGGATCTTATTGTGGAGCTACCCGTTGCAGATGGGTATGATGCAATCATGGTGGTGGTGGACTGCTTTACAAAGTTCGCCCACTTTATTCCTTGCAGAACAACTATAACTGCCGCTGAAATGGCTAGGCTCTTCGTTGCCCATGTATTTGCGCTTCATGGGGTTCCTCAAGAAATCATTAGTGACTGGGGACCCCAGTTCACCTCCATCTTTTAGGAAGAGTTGTGTAAAACTCTTCAGATTCGCCCCTGCCATTCAACTGCTTATCACCCCCAATCAGATGGGCAGACTGAGCGAGTGAACCAGTGCTTGGAACAATTTCTGGGTTGTTACACCACCGCAGACCATTCAGATTGTGTTCCTCACCTTCCTATGGCCCAGTTTAGCTACAACAACACTTTGCATTCATCAATTGGTTGTTCACCTTTTTTTCTAGCCACGGCTTTAACCCTGCTTTTAACATGGAGCCCAGCTGTGGTTCCAAAGCGGAAGCGGTGTTGGACTTTGCTAAGACTCTCAAGAAGGTTCATTAAGGGGTGTCCACAAGTTTGGAGGTGGCTATGCTGGTTTATAATGAGAATGTCGATGGAAAGTGCCAAGTGGGTCCAGCATACAAGGAAGGGGATCTCATGATGCTTGATGCTCGCAACATCCCTATCAAGCAGCCATGCAAAAAGCTGGGTACAAAGAGGATTGGTCCTTACCGTGTAGTTAGAAAGGTGGGACATGCCTCATACCAGTTGGATCTTACCTCCACGAATTTGGATCTTCTCCATTTTTTATGAAAGCAAGTTGACATTGTTTGAGGGCCCTCCTTCTGTGACTCCCGAGGCTTATCTTGTTGATGGGGCACTGGAATGGGAAGTAGAGGAAATAGTAGCCTCCCGCCAGGTTAAGCGACGCCTTGAGTACCTGGTATCCTGGAAAGGGTTTGATGCGGCAGAGAACAGTTGGGTGCTAGCACGAGATTGTGTACATGCCCAAGACCTAATCAAATCTTTCCATAATCGTTTTCCTGAGGCTGCAGGATCTCAGCCTAAGCCAGCCGTTGCTGATATGAAGTTGCCACCAGCACATAAGAACTTCTCCTTAGCAAACGCCCCTGGAGGGAGGGTGGAGCCCAAGAAGGAGAAGGTAATGTCATGGTTGGATGACTTTATAATTGGAACAGATGCTAAAACAAGGCTGGGTGACAGGAGGCCCAGAAGGTGAAGCTTCAGGCTCTTTCTGACCTGAAACACACCTTAGATCAACGCTGGGTGCAAGCAAACAGGCCCAGGTTGATACTAATGGAGTGCAAAACACCCAGCCTCTGATCGCGGCCCAGGCACTAAAACAAATGATTTACGTTATAAACAAAGATGGTTCAATTCACTTGGTTGGAGAGCAGGGGTTCGAGTCCCGCTCTAGCTATGAAATACTAAGCTCAGGTAAAATACGGCTTCAATAAATTACTTGAGTGAAGGCACTTTTGGTGTATTTTACTAAAACGGACAGAAGCGTCTGTTTATTGGAGCATCAAGGCTTGGACGCATTTCCGCAGAACCCAAATTTTCCTGGCACACTTTGAATATGTTTTTGCGATCAACATTCCTTGTTGGTCGACTTTATTAAATAAAAATACCCATTTTTTTACGTTTTACTTATGGTTCCTTGGGCTAAACTGGTGGCGGACCTCTTTAGGGAGGTCTCCAACTATGTGGGCCACTACCTTCTATCACAATTTACCAAAATCCCAGGTGCTCCCTTGGGTCGCTCAGGTCCCCTCCATATCGAGGCTCCCAAGCTCCCTGACGCCAAGTTACCCTTGATTATGGAATCCCCTCTGGGTCCACTTAAGATGTTATGTTTCCATCTTACCTGGTCTTATCTGTTGCGTTCTACACCATGGCCTGGGGTACCTTTGGCACAGGCGCCATTTGAGGTGTCTTCTTACCCTTTTTCTTAACGGCTAGTTCCCTAGCAATGTGGGTTTGCATCCCACATCACCTTGCTGGGAACGAGAGAGTTACAGACACTCTCTTGACAGGCCCACTTCAGTGGTGCTTAGATTTGCGCAGCCCCAGTGCAGTGGGGCAGTACCCTGGGTTTTATCCCGCAAAGTTGCCTGCACTGGGTGCCCTAATGGGCAAACAAAAACTCAAAGAAACCTACTATGAACTCTATTGATAACAGTACCAGTATCAATAGCTGCAATGAAGTATTCAATAACCCCATTCTTTGGATTTGACCTGCTCCCAATCAATTTAATTTATATTTCCCTACCTCCAATACCTCTCCAAATTTTCCTCTCATGGAGCATTATTTTCTGTCCCCTAATCAATTTGTTAAAAGAAAGCCTGCCGTTGACTCCCCACCTGATCAACATTAGGATGCTGAAGATCTTGAAGGTGGAGGACGTTGCTACCCTGAAATGATTAGGCGGAAAACCTCGCCTATAAATATCTGCACCTTTTATTAAATAAAGTTACTTTTATCTTCAATTCATTCTTAATTTTACTTATTTCTAGAGCCTCTGTACAGCAAGCTCATCTCTAGCCATCAACTTCACCGGTTTTAATACAATAGGTCCCTCATCACCTATTCCCAAGCTTATAGCTAATTACTGGCCCCTACATTTAGGATTCCCAGCTCTTCCCGCTGTCTACACGTTGCAGGACATTTTACTCCATCCATTTTGGTACGCTTTGGAGGAATTATTACCCTCAGCTACCCTATCATGACAAAATAATAGGTGCTTTCCGCCAGGTACTCTCCTGAGCTACCTGGTGAATAAATATATTCACAATGGATAATTCCTGACAAGACTCTACTTGCCACTTAACAAAATATCCAGTGTCACCCAATGGGTAACCTTAAATGGAAATCGCGAGCCTGAAAATAATGAACCCATTTTATGCAACTCCATGCTATGCTCGATATTTCTAAGCCAGCCCTAGAATCCCAGAACTATTGTTTTCAGCCTACAGGTGTTGCTGATACTATTAATCAATCACTTCTAGGTGCCCTTTACCCTGGAGATTGCTCCCATCATACCCAAGCCTCTACAGTTCCTGATAATACTATGAGCGCTATATGAATCTTTCACCTTATCCCAGTAGGTAAACCCGTAAATCTGTCATAGAGCTAATGGGAGTGGATACGCCCAATACCTTCCACTGGAAGTAGAAAGCCTCAGCCAATCTCTTGGTGTTTTTTAACGACCATGTCTTTTCTGGTGAGGTTTCCAGCAAAGGGTAATAGGCCTCTGGTAGGCTGGGTCTAGTATACAGGCAGTACCTGAGGCTCCAAGAGGCTAACGCTCTCAAGACTCTGTAATATGTAACAAGCAGTGGTGTGGTAGTTGAAGTGTGATTTTAATGCCAGTCACATGTTGTTCACCAGGCTTAAGCAATACCTATCAGGCATAGAAAGAAATTCCATCACTTACATCCACTGAGTCAGGCAATTTCTTAGTGTTGCATCCGGATGTAAAAAATAAGGTGAAGTTGCCAGTGGAAAAGAGGTATTTGATAGGCAGGAGTATTCATGCTTACAGGTTTCTTTATTGGATAGAACTAAAGAGAATTCATAGTTGAGTGATGATAGGAAGCCTTACTCCATTTTGATTATTCCCTCATTCTCAATAATAAACTGAGTGCCAATGAGCATATCATGCGTTATTGTCCAAAGCCACAGAAGAGGCTGATAAAATAAGCTTTCCAATTTGAATGGGAAGGGAAGAGTATGTCAATTGCATGAGTATTATTTGGGCCAGCAGTCCCAAATCCTTGTGTATACTCCAAGTCAGGTGCTAGCTTTATCTTCTTGATAAGATTAGTGGAGATCACATTAATGGGGGACTCAGTGTCCAGGATAGCCAGTATTTGGACCTTTTGAATGACTACTTCAACCTTAGTGAGCGTTCCTCCAAAGTTAGGTGACAAAGCTAAAACCTCCTTTGAGCTGTAAGGTGGAGGTGAGTTTTTAGCAGTCTCAGGGTAGTAATCCATGATGGACTTTAAGGGATGAACTCGCTGAAATGGGCGTATCAATCCAGCCAAGAATTGGTCACCACTATGGCAGTGCCAATAATTTTATCAATCTCAGAATTTGCTTGAGGTACGTTTCCTCATGTATGGTAGACTCGTCTACTCCTCCAGCGTTCAAATGATCAGGCACTTCTACTTCTGCGGGGGCTCCCAATATGTAGTAACTAACGTCAATCATAACCCCCTCAGATTCCACCCTAAGGTTAATGAAACAATGGGCAAGGACATGATGGAGGTAGGGGGATGGCCACAGAAGATTGGGTAGCCTAGCGGCTGCATTATCCAGATGGCGGGAAGGGAAGGCAAAGTGCTTTGGTATACTTGCGTGAGAGTATGGTATTTGCTACCTTACCAAACTCCATTTTACACAAAAGATGGGGTATCCTTTTTAAGGCATACTGAGGAAGCAGGTCTAGTAGGGAGGATAGGCACAGGTGGGCTCACTCCCAACTGTTCAACTGGTGGAAGCTCTTTAATGGTTAGAGCTAAAGGGTTCACTTCAGCGTCATATGTGTTAGCCCATAATTGGAATTCAGCCACTTTGACCAAAGCCTCTTTAATTTCATGGATATTTTTTAAGTGGCATTTCACTAAGATGATTTTTTTGGCTAGAAAGGGTCAAGAGGCTAGCCCAGTTAACAGGGCGGTGATAGCATCATCAAGGGTAATCATGTTAGAGGTGGTCAACCTTTGCGCAGTGAGGTAAAATCATTCAGCAAAGGCAATGGTTGATTAACCTTCAAACATACTAAGGCGCATAAAGGCCTGTTTTTCCCTGTGTAGACTCTGTTTTGATCCATATTCAGCCAGAAGAGCCTCCTTCACCTCTGCCCAAGTGTATGAAGGGTTCAGGCTAGGGACTATCATCTCTTGCTCTAAATGACTTAAACAAGGAAGGATGTAGCGAACTTTTGCTTGTCTGTGGCGCCATCCATAGTGGCTTTAAAACGTACAGGAAGGTAGCAATGCTCCCTTCACCAGGAGCAAACTTTTACTTAAAGGGAAGTTTGAAAGGACGCTGTTCAAGCTCCTTAAGGTGGAATAAGCATTTGCTAGTTGATTTTTCAAGAGCAACTACTTTTGGCATACAGGGTCTCCCTGTAGTGAGAACCATTTTGTAGGAATCCAGCTTACTTGTGCTTTCTGGTGCTTCCGCCGCTGGACCCCACAAATTTTTTAATCAAATAAATATAAAAATTACTATAAAATTTGATTTTTATGAATTTTATTAGTAGCGTGGGGAAAAACAAAAAGTGATCCTCTTGATATTTGACTGAACAATATTTAAACTGTTTTGAGGGTTGGGGGGAATTTGAGGATAGTTTTGTAATAGCTTGGATGCTTCCAAATTAGATAGTATGGTAGTTAATCCTATCAGATCTTGGGAAAAATGAATTACTTTTTGGGAAATCGATAGTTGGGGTTTTGGGGCAAAATGTACCCATGTGGTAAGGTTTTGATGAACTTCAATTAATCACCACTAGATAAAGGATCTTCACCTTGGGAGACCTCTTCCACGCCTATAAAAGGGGGTCCTGTATGCAGATGCTTTGAGGGACTTGGTGATGGTTGTGGGAGTATCTTCCACTGGTTGCTCCAAGGTTTGTCATGGAGTCAGGGAAATCTGATCATTCAATTTCACATTAATCACCTGGGCAGTTTTCATAATGGTGTTACCCCAATTAATGGGGTTTCACCAAGAATTGGCCAGAGTCTTTTGACCAATATTTTCAAAATCATCATTACTCTTAAACAAAGCACTTTTGGATCATTGTAAACTCTTAAATGGCCAACATTTCCCCATTTAGGAAAATTTTGACCCAAGACATTCTTCTGCAGCTGAGAGGGCAAATGTCTGACACTTGGTAAATGGGGTTTTGAAACCCATTAAATTTTCAATATTGAAAATATAAGATGGTCTTACCTCCAATCAATAACTTGAGTTTGGTCAATCTTGAGCTACAGTACCCTGGACGATGGTAGGGTGCACCTATTGGTTCACTTAGGCTTAGCACCATTTTTCCTATTTGATGACTCACTTCCCATTGTTTAAAGTATGTTTCATGAGACCAATTTTCGTTGGTCAACTTATTAAAAATTTCACATCATTTATATTTTTTAATATGGTTCCTTGGGTAAACCTGTGCGTGGACCTCCTTGAGGAGGTCTTTAACAGCATTGGTCAGTTTATTTTAACTAAAATATCTCCATATATCTGGTGCACCGCTGGGCCACCCTGGTCCCCTCCAGATCAAAGCACCCAAGCACTCCTGCACAGATCTCTACTTGGTTGTGGATTTCCATTTGGGGTCCAACCAAGCTTTGTTATTATTGCTATCTATTAATATATACCATGCTGTACACCTGTCATGGCTGGAAAATGACATAATCATGGGGACCAATCCAACGGACAAAGCTGCATATCAGGAGACCAAGAAGGTGAAGTTAGCTGGCCTCCCTGATCTCAAGTATACCTTGGATTAACGCTGGGTGGAGGCAAGGTACGCCCAGGTTGGTCCCAGGGATGCTAGAGATGTTCAGCCCTGCATAATAGCAGGTGTATTAAAACAAACCAGCTTTTCATTAAATAAAAATGGTTTGCTTTGGTTATTAGGTGAACAGGTTCTCAAAACCTGTTCAGTTTTTGAACTTTCCAGATTGGGTCAGCCGCTTTTACAATCAATTACCTAAAGTTGGTCAATTTTAAACACAGAATCTTGTTTAATGGAACATGCACCTATTGGTGCACCTCAGCTTAGACTTGCTTCCCTCAATTAATTGTTCACCCAAAATCCATTAAATATCTTATGTCAAGACCAATCTCTCCCGTTGGTCAACTTCACTTACAATAAACCCCCATTTATTACACCGTTTTTATATTTATGTTATCTTGGACATTCCCGTGCATGGACCTCTTTGAGGAGGTCTCATCCAATGTTAACCATTTAATTTTAACAATGCTAAATCTCTCTGCCTGTGCACCGTTAGGCCTCCCAGGTTCCCTCCAACCTAGGATGCCCATACAATACCACTCCATGCACCGCGTTGCTCCCTTTTGGTTCCTATCTCAATGATAACCTTATTCTACCTGAGTTACTCTTGCTCACGCACCCTCTGCTGGGCTCTAGTAACTTTTGTACTAGCAACTAGTTTCATGGCGTTGTCCCTGTGCATCATGAACTTCCACGCTGGAAACAGGAGAGTTATAGACACTCTCCCAACATTAGTCAACCAACCACTTTCTTTTACATGCACAAACTTTTTCTGTGTGGGACTTTCACATAGTGCAAATGGTGTGTGCCAGCTGGGGGTTGTCAGCTGTGTTCAGCTGCACCACTGTTTCCTCTTTTTCCCAAAATTGGAGCATCTCAGGGCTATTTTGGATGTCTTCAACAGGAAAGTACCCACCCTTCTTTCTTGTACCTGGTGGATATGGACGCTTCACTGTCCAGAAGTCATGATTTACTGACTTTCTTCTGAAATTGATAAAATGGAATTAAATAGAGGGGGTTTACTTTAGCAGCACGCTCAGATGATGCAGGCGGAATCTGCAAAGTTGTGCCTGGAAGTGATGGCTTTGGATAACGTTGGACAATCCGTTGATGTTACAAGAATAGGGTCGTTCACATCTAAAAATGCGTTTTATAACGAAAAAACCATATATACCTCTGAACCATATTTACTCTCTTATGGCTCAGATATGGAACCTACTCTGTGTATCAAATTACCCCAGAGGACCCCGCTTGACCCCTTCCATGATCCGCAGCACTCAGGAGGTTGAAAAGGAACTTCATTTACAATATGAAAATGTTTATTCCACTTCTGAAGATATGGCGGGATATGTGGCCTCTGTAGTAAGAGTGGCTAAATATCCCTCTCCATTTTATGATTCCAAATAATACCAGGAAAGCAAGTTAATGCCAGTTGAAAAGTTTGGTGGTGAAGTGCTGGCGTTTTCAGCTTTAAATAAAGACCATTTGGGTTATTTTCTACTGACTGCTACCCTTTCATACCCTTTAGGTAAAAACCAGCACCACTATTCTGGTGGATACTGGTGCCTCTGAAAATTTTATGGACCAAACCCTAGCCGACTACCTTGAGCTGAGTTATGTACCAGGTGGTATGGTTAGAGGAGGGGCGTCTCAAGGTATTCCCACGCTTAAGATCATGGGTTTAGTGGATTATCAAGTTGGCAACTATCATATCTCCAACCACTTCTAAGCTATCAAAACCTCTTGTACCCCATCATTTTGGGTGTAGAGTGGTGGCGAAAGTTTGACGTCAGAACTAACTTGAAAGAAAATAACCTATCCCTCACTTTAAAAGAATGGTCACAAGTTGGTAGTCCCTTTGGCTGAAGCCAACTTTCAGGTCAACTTGCCCCACTTGCCCAATATTCACATCTCCATCTACCCCGTTGTTGAAGCCCTCTGTGAAGGTTACCCTACTTTCCTGTTTGGAGGGGTTGGAATATATTTTTGATGTGGCTTCAGCTAATGCACTACCTGATCATTCACAGTTTGATTGTGAGTTCAAGCTCACCGTGGATCTGGTGCATATATCTTCCCCTATTTACCCATTGACTGTCCGTAAAAAAGAGGATTTAGATGTATGGGTTAAGGAGCAGTTAGCTAAAGGTGCTATTTTTTAGCAAACCTCACCGGTATATTCCTCCACTTCTCTTTTTAGAGAAGGCCAATGGTACCTTATGCCCATGCATAGACTATGGGAACCTCAACAACGTCACTGTACCAGATATCTATCCCATCCCTTTGGATTCTCAGATTGAGCGCTATGTGGATAAGGATAAAGTCTTTTCCATGCTGGATTGCCTCAATGCGTTCAATCAGATTTGGATTAAGAAGGGACAAGAATGATTAACCGCATTCTGTACCAGAAGAAGGTTTTTTCATCTTTGGGTCATGCCCTTTGGACTTAAGAATGCCCCTGCCATCTTTCAACGCCGCATTGATGTAGCTTTGGGGGACCTGCTGAGGGTATGCGCGGTTGCCTACATGCATGATATTCTGGTGTTTTCCACTGACCATGATTCCCATGAATTACACTTTGGCAAGTGGTAAAGAGGCTAAGGGCAGCCCGCCTTACGCTTAAGATCAGCAAGCATGAATTCTTCAAGTCCCAGGTCACTTTTTTGGGCAACGCCGTGTTTAACCAAGGACATATGATAACTCCAGACAAGGAGAGGCAATTCATGAGCGGCCCACCCCCACTTCAGTCAAGGAATTGAGGAGTTTTTGGGGACGTATATGTTCCTTAAGAAGTCCACGCCCAAGATTTCTGAGGTGGCAGCGCCTCTGTATAAGACGAGTGGAGTTAAAGTGCTCCAATGGTCCCCCGTTTTGGAGGATGCTTTCCAAGCTGTGAAGTGCACCCTGTTATCCACTTCCACCTTTCGCCATGTCAATCCTCCAAAAGAGTTCATTGTGTCTACTGATGCCTCTAACTTTGCCATAGTGGCTGCCTTGTTACAAGTAGGTGAAGATGGTATAGAGCATCAGGTGGGATATATTTCTAGGAAAATGTCTTTTCCTGAGTTAAACTACGCTGTGTATGAAAAGAATTATTAGCAGTGGTGGAGGCACTGATGTATTATAGTCATCACTTGCATGGCAGTTCCCAACCTTTCTGTGTACATACAGATCACCGTGACCTACTATACTACCGTGCTCCTCATGTCTTAACTCCACAGCAGACCCATTGGCATGAGACCCTTGCCAAATTTGCATTCACGTATGAGTTTACCAAGGGTAAGTATATTGGCTTGGCAGATGCTTTGAGCCGCAATCCTGAATTGGCTCCTGATCCAAAGGAGGTAGAGATTCAAAACACACAGTTGATAATTCCACCAAATAAAATGTGTCTCAACTTCCCTCTCCCCCAGCCAATGGGCTAGCGCTTGCACCTCTGGAAAATGCTGAGGAATACAGTATGCTCAGAAGGTAGTCCTTTCTAAGCCGCTATAAGCTGAATATACTATGGTACTTGCCAAGAGCGCTCTGAATAAGTACGATCTAACCAGTAGTTATCACATGAAGGATGAGATGGCGTGGTTTCAGGGGCGCCTATGGGTTCCTGCTGTACCACTGCACCTGAAAATCATCTGGGACCATCATGATGGACACACCGTTGGTCATCCTGAGAAAGCAAAGACCTTGGAGTTGATATGACGTACCTACAATTGGAAGGGCTTGCCTACTCAGGTGGGGAGGTATTGTAAAGAGTGCCTGATCTGCAACCAGATGAAACTCAATTGTCAACCTTTAGTGGGGTTGTTGGTACCAGTCCAAAAGGCTGATGGGCTTTGGACTTCTCTCTTTGGTTGATCTATTGTGGAACTACCTGTCTCAGATGGTTAAAATGCTATCATGATTGTGGTGGACCGCTTTACAAAGTTCGCCCACTTCATTTCTTGCAGAACTACAATAACTGTGGCTGAGATGGCCAGGCTCTTCGTCACGCATGTGTTTGCACTCCATGGGGTTCCTCAAGAGATATCAGTGACTGAAACCCCAATTTACCTCCATCTTTTGGGAAGATTTGTGTAAGACTCTTCAGGTTCTCCCTTGCCATTAAACTGCTATCACCCTCAATCAGATGGGCAGACTGAACGAGTGAACCAGCCTTGTAACAGTTCCTGCGGTTTTACACTGTCGCAGATCATCCAGATTGGGTTTCTCACCTTCCTATGGCTCAGTTTAGCTACAACAACACATTGCATTCTTTGATTGGTTGTTCCCCATTTTTTTCAGCTACGACTTTAATCCCACCTTCAACATGGAGCTCAGTTGTGAATCCAAGGTGGAAGTGGTGGTGGAGTTTTCCGAGACTATCAAGAAAGTACACCAAGGGTTTTCCCCAAGTTTGGAGGCGGCAATGCAAGTATATAAGGAGAATGCTGATGGAAAGTGATGAGTGGTCCAGAATACAAAGAAGGGGATATCGTGGTGCTTGATGCCCATAACATCCCCATCAAGCAGCCATGCAAAAAACTGAGACCAAAGAGGATTGGCCCTTACCGCGTGGTTAGAAAGGTGGGCCACGCCTCATAACAGTTAGATCTTCCCTATTTGTTTTGGATCTTTTATATTTTTCATAAGAGAAAATTGACGTTGTTTGAAGACCCCACTAGAGACTCCTGAGGCTTATCTCGTGGATGGGGGTCCAGAGTGGGAAGTGGAGGAAATAATAGCCTCCCGTCGTGTTAAAAGAAGGCTTGAGTACCTGGTATCTTGGAAGGGATTTGATGCTGCATAAAACATTTTGGTACCAGCGCATGACTGTGTACATGCTCAAGACCTGATTGAAGCTTTTAACAAGCGTTTCCCCCAGGCCGCTTGATCTCAACCAAAGCAAACAGTTTCCATAATGAAGCTGGCCCCAGCTCACAAGATCTTTCCCTGGAACAGGCCTCTGGAGGGGGGTTGAGCCCCAAAAAGAGGAGAGGGTAATGTCATGGATGGAAAATGATATAATCATGGGGCCAATCCAAGGGACAAAGCTGCATATCAGGAGACCAAGAAGGTGAAGTTAGCTGGCCTCCCTGATCTCAAGTATACCTTGGATCAACGCTGGGTGGAGGTGAAGTATGCCCAGGTTGGTCCCAGGGATGCTAGAGAAGTTCAGCCCTGCATAATAGCAGGTGCGTTAAAACAAATCAGCTTTTTGTTAAATAAAAATGGTTTGCTTTGGTTATTAGGTGAACAGGGTCTTGAAACACATTCAGTTTTTGAACTTTCCAGCTTGGGCCAGCCACTTTTACAATCAATTACCTGAGTTTGATCAATTACCAAATATAGCATCTTGCCCAATGGAAGCATGCACCTGTTGGTGCACCTCAGCTTAGACCTGCTTCCCTCAATTGATTGTTCACCCAAAATCCCTTAAATATCTTATGTCAAGACCAATCTATCCCGTTGGTCAACTTCACTTACAATAAACACCCATTTATTACACCGTTTTTATATTTATGTTATCTTGGACATTCCTGTGCGCAGACCTCTTCAAGGAGGTCTCACGCAATGTTAACCATTTAATTTTAACAATGCTAAATCTCTCTGCCTGTGCACCGTTGGGCCTCCCAGGTTCACTCCAACCTAGGACGCCCATACCTTACCACTCCGTTCACTGTGTTGCTCCCTTTTGGTTCCTACCTCCAATGATAACATTATTCTACCTAAGTTACTCTGCTGACGCACCCTCTTCTGGGCTCTAGTAACTTTTTTACTAACAACTAGTTTCCTGGTGTTGACCCTGTGCACCATGCACCTCCACGCTAGAAACAGGAGAGTTTCAAACACTCTCCTTACAACAACCTCACCCTGGATCCTTTTTTGCTCTGACATCCTCCATGGTGCCCTGTTTACCATCTTGCTAAGGACTAGTTCCCTGGCAGTGTGGCTGTGCATCCCGCACCACCTCACTTGGAATGTGAGAGTTACAGACACTCTCATGATAAATAAGTACAAATTTATAAACATTACAGAAGAATATCTATTTGTAAAGATACAGAAAAATAATTTAATTTACAACCTTAGGCAGGGTGCTGGATTATAGGATTGCCAAGGAGGGAGGAAGCTACCAAGATAAATTCAGATAATAGGGAATGGTTGTGTCAGGCAAACAGCAAGTTAAAATCAGACTGGCCTGCCAGCCTAGGTGCCGGAGCACCTGAATGGCAAACCAGAATGCCAAAGGCACTGCTTCTAGTATGACGGATATGAAACTAAAAAGGGTTTTGGCCACTAACTGCCGATGAGCCAGAATCTTATACAGGCACATAATGAAATACCAGATGAATACGGCCATTAACCCTGAGGGGTTTGTGAGTGCCAGTGGAAAGGGCAGTTTATTTTTCAACATAAAAAAACTAAATTTTAGGGAAAGGTCTTTTTAATAGAAAATAAAGGAAGAAAAATTGACCAACAATTTTCTTAGTGCGATGCAACTGATTAAATAGTGGTCAATTGATGAGGAAACAAGCCAGGATTGGGTCCCTCAAGTTTGACCTAACCGGTGAAAATTTGGGAATGGGGGCAGATAAGCTCAATGAAAATTGACATCAAAGGATTTGGTAGCAAGCTGAGTCTCTGTCAGTTTGACCTCAAACGCCCAAACTGAGACTCAACTGAATTTATGGTGGTTGGCGTGATGGCATCTGGCCCAATGAGCAACAGGAATCCCCCAAGGCCACCCCACGCAGGGACAGTCCCAATTGGTTGGGAACAGGTTTAGGATGCCCAACCCACCCATGCCCAGTCACTGGATATTTGTTTGGTTAAAGGTGCTGCACCGGCTGCAACTTCTGATTTGCCAGATGGGAGCTGCA
Source organism: Massospora cicadina (assembly GCA_022478985.1). Taxonomy (NCBI): domain Eukaryota; kingdom Fungi; phylum Entomophthoromycota; class Entomophthoromycetes; order Entomophthorales; family Entomophthoraceae; genus Massospora; species Massospora cicadina. The sequence continues at coordinate 135,417 of JAKSZP010006787.1, forward strand.
TGATGGGGATCATCCCCAACGATTTCAAGAGGGGGTTAATTTTGACAATTGCACTGCTGGCCAAATCAAAACCATCGGCGATTCCAGCTGATAATACAACCTTTTTCCCTTTCTGACAATGTGAATTTTAATTGTTGGGCTTACTTTTCGCCAGTTTTGCACTAATCAACTTCAATTTGGCAATCTTGGCACTGATTTCATAATCCAGCTAACAAGTTCAGGTGAGTTGAGAAAAGGTACTGGGGAAGGGATCCAAAGAAGGAAGAATGTTACCCAGCACTCATCTACCATGTGGGCAAGGTCACCCTGGGTGATGATGGGTATGGCTGCCCTCTTTGGCCCCTTTTTTGCTCGCAAATGGGAAGAGGGACCAATCTACGCACAGGGGACATTCCACTGGACTTACATTACCCTTTCTTTTTTCCAAAGGAAGGGCACCACTGCTGGGAAACTGCACAAGGGCCACATTTTTATGAGCCTTGGGTAGTTTGATTGCCATTACCGTTGCAACTTTTTTTTGGGGGGGGGACAGGGAGTGTCAGGGTGAGACTCATGGAACGCCTTGACCAGTTCCATGTAATTAGCGCAATTGCAAGCCTTAACCCAACTGTTCTCATAGGCTGGATACCCCTTCCAAACAACAAGATACTGAACTGACCGCTAGGATTTGTGGGATGATAATATGTTTTCCACCTCAGCTTCTTCTGCATCCTCTATCACAATTGGTTTAGTTCAGCGGGGATTATCCCCTTAAATGGGGAAAGCAGAGACACGTGGAAGATGGGGTGCTGTTTCCAATAAGCTGGCAATTTTAACTGAAAAGCACCATTGCCCAAGTCTTCCTCCACCAGGTGGGGACCCAAACGCTTGCTTGAAAATTTCCAGGAAGGTACCAGCATCCGCAGATGATGAGTATCTAACATAACGTGAGAGCCCACTGCAATATCGTGGCCAGGAAGCTGTTTTTGATCCGCAAACCATATATAATCATTGATAGCCTTTGTGAGGTGCTATCGCACTAAGGACTGGGTAGACTGGATATGCTCAACATGATCAGCGGCAGCAGGAACCTCTGGATGTATATGAGGACTGACCAAAAAAGAGGGATTATAACCTAACGTTGCTTCATAGGGAGAAAACCCCATAAAAGCGTGAGTACCATTGTTATAAGCAAATTGAATGAGAGGGAGGTCATCAGACCAATTATTTTTGGTGGCCAAAGTGTAATAATGCAAATACTGTTCCAAAATTTGGTTAACGCGCTCAGTTTGTCCATTATAATGGGGATGGTATGCAGTGGAATGACAAGGGATGATTTTTAAGATGAAAAAGCTCATTCCAAAACCGCATTGTAAATTGGGCCCACTTTCACTAATGATCTCCTGTGGGAGACCAAACATCAAGAACACATGGCAGACAAAGAGCTGAGCGGTCTCTTTGGATGCAATCACAGTTCTACAGGGAATAAATAGGGAAAATTTGTTGAAGCGATTGACCACCACCATTACTGCTGTAAACCCATTAGAACAGGGGAGTTTGACAATAAAATTCATGGACACCAATGTCCATGACCACCCTCCCCTGTTGTAATGAGTGTAGGAGACCCTTCCTTCCTGAGCGGTCTGACTTTGACCAAGCACAGGTAACGCAATTGGCAATCCAAGCTGGAACTTCCTTAGTTAAGCCCACCCAGTTATAAGTTCACTTTATCTTCCAATGCATTTTTTGTTGCCCAGATTGCCAATTGTGGGAGGGTCATGATGCACTCGGTATACCTCAGCTCTGAAGAGAGGGGAACCCAAATTCGTGACAATAAAATAAATGAGACCTTTCACTAAGGAGTACAGAGAGTGTTTATGATTTTGAAGGGACAATTGCTCAAATAACTCCACCCCTTTGGGGCAGGTCATTTAACCAGCTAAAACCTGAGCAACGAGTGGGGCATCAGGAGTGAGGGTGGTGGAAGAGATGACGGGGAAATAATCAACAAAATTTTTAGCAGCGGGAATCATGGTAATAAGATCCACTTCCTCTGAATCTGGGGGACAGTGGGCGGAGTTGCAGCTGAGAAAATCAGGAAGTACATTAAGCACACCTTTTATTGATTCATATTTGAAATTGAAACTGCACAAGTCCTGATAGGTACAAGCTTGCCAATGTGCCAATTTTTGGGGTTTATGGAAATACAAAAGAGCTTGGTGATCTGTGCAAACAGTCAACTCATGCTGAGCACCCTGTAACAGGTACTGCCAATGAGTCAATGCCCAA